>JAQFYC010007478.1:0-10420 GCA_034694165.1 Tomocerus mixtus
ATAACTCATTAAGATAATGTATTGTTAATGTGTCATGTTCTATGGGCTAATTGCCCGAAGGGAATATCAATAAAACCAATCAATCAATATAATATATTATATTCTATAGTTATCTTATCACTGTCGCATGTACTCTATTTTGGGTTACACGTGACGTACTACGATTATGATTCATTTTATCAAGTCAAATAAATAATGTTCAATGCAGAACAGGTAAAGAGACAGAGCTTTTCACAAAATGGTCTTTACATAAATAGCAAAACTACGTTTCACTATTAATAATAGATCAAGGAAGTGTGTGTGTGTATGTATGTATTATAAAATGCTACGTGCGTCAATTTACTAAGTCTGTCAAAGCCAGTTTGTAGGTATTATGGTATAGATAAAAACTGGTCATAATATATCTACAGATAAGATATTTCAATGGAATAAATGTATAAATAAATGAATCATGCCAAACAAAGATTGTTCATTCTAATTTGTGATACACTCGCATCAACGTCCAATAAATAAATTAGCAATAACATGAAAGGCTATAGCTGACAGAGCTCCAAGAAGTTTAAATTTTTAAAATGAATTCTGCAATTATTCTTTTATTTCTGCTGTTAATTTTTGCAAAAGAGGTTGACGCCCTATCTGTATCGCTCGCGGGTGCAAGTATTGTCATAGGGGCTGTGCTAATTTTTGCAGTTGTTATGTGCATTATGATAAGACTTTTCATAGAGGAAGACCCAAGTAAGGAATTATATCTTTACACTTTATAGTTTTAATAAATATCAATAAACATGTACCTGAACAAATTGAGACTTAAACTTCATAAAATGTCGCAATGACTGTTAATATTTTTGTAGCATTGGGAATAATAATGTTTACTGGAAATATTTTTAATAAAACTTTTCAATAAAACAGGTACCGTTACCAGTGGCCCAGTTCAACCAAATGTGACAATTGCAACAAGTGCTCATCGCCCACCATCAATGTAATTATTTTTTGCAGTACATAAATAACATATTTAAATATTTAACAATAAGTGAGTAAACATATTCAACTTGCATTAACCTAACCAGTACTGTTAAAATAAATATTTTAGTCATCCTGTGGACACACAGCAAGAGCCTCACAACCCCCAAATCTCAAATACCGAAACCCAACTACCTGCTTATGGTAAACGAATTTAACATCTTATTGTATTGTTCCTGCCTATTCGTACATACCTATACCTATTGTATTTATTCATTTTTAGTGCAAAATATGAATTCAGTCTAAAAAGAAGATCTGTGTATTTAGAACTAAGCGAGTTTACTATTTAAATTTTTAAGATATAAAGTAGTAGGCAGACGAAACTTTAAATATTACTGATTATTTTAACAGCTACTTTATCCTTTTTTGAACAGAACTACCTCCGAGTTATTATGAAGTTGTCAGAGAAGATTGAATGCAATATTGCGATGTGTGATAATCATTTACAAGATATTACGTCAAGATTTCAATTACAAATAAAAATATTTATTATTGCACGGCGTATTACATGGAATGTGCACCGCAAAACAATATCTCAATAAATAATATATTTAATATTATTTTACACTGTAATTAGTTTTATAATTGCAAACCCATGTAGAATTAATAAAAGCTTTTGTACCAGCAATAAATATGGTTAAATGTTTAATCACCAGCCAAAAAATAAAAAGTAGTGCAGGCAGGTCTATTATTTTACCCTAATTTCTTAAAATAATTTTGCAAAGATAATTACTATCTATTGCTTTATATTAACTATAACTGTGTGAAATCACATTATGAATTTCAACTGATTGAATTACCAGTAAAATACTATACTACATATATTATTTCCTTAAATATATCTATATACTAAACTTTTGAACAGCGTTTAATTATTTTATCTGTCCTGGTTTTGTGTATGAGATAAGCTACAGAAAATGGGCTTCAACTTCAACCGTCTTGCATGATTCATCCCTTTTCCAGATTATTGTATTGTGCGCATTTTTGAAAACACAGTACTTGATTGATAATGTTTCAAATATATACACTTTACACTGTCTGTGTGTTATACTTCAATATGAATGCAAATATATGCATTGACGTACCATGTTATGACGTCATATAAGCCTTGTGTGTGTCTCAATCCAAACAATACAGTGACCTTTGGTATGCATCATTTATTTTTGTAGAAAACCTGGTATCTATATTCCAAAATAATGTTATTATGCTTATATGTAATATAATTAAGTAAAATGTAGTTATGGTAGGAAATAGTATTAATTAGCTAATGTTTACAGCATTATTATTAAATTATTACTTAGCATGTAAATACTTGTTTTTTTAATTTGTTGGAAAAGGTAATGGATTGTCTATTTTCAAAATGAGCATAGAAATTGCAGTCCAATTAATTGTAATTAGTTTTCATCATTATCATGTATTGTGGATGCTTATCATTTACTATAATTATGCTATGCATTAATTATATTTAGTTCAATCTGGCCAGTTAGATTTGGTGTTTGATGTCGTTGGTTGTTTCCTCCGATGATTTGCACTTTGCACCATCATGGGTGTACGACAATTTCAACAATGTGAAGATTTTGGAATAAGAGCTACTGGCGAAGGACTAATATTTGATCAATTGGGAACAGTGGCTTTGCAGAAGCTTTATTACGTATTGGTATTGGTACCGACGTCTCTTCCTCTTTCTTGAAGACGGATTTTAAAGGTTATTATCAAATGACTTGTTATTGTCAAAGATATGTATTTGACTCGGTTTGGGCTTTGAGGACCGAAGGCCCTCCCCGAAAAAGATTACCGAAAATCTCAAAAATAGAAGGAAAAAGTGAGGAAATACCACCATCTGTATATTTTTAACAAACGTGGGAGATGTGGAATCGGACTGCAAATTCTTAAAGTGCAATTATAGTGTGATGTGCTGTGCTGAAATGAATGGAGGTGGTGTTATCCCTAAAGAAGTAAATCTGCGTTAATCGGGGACAAGATGAAAAGGAGCCGCTCAAAGCTTATTTTGAACCTGCACAAGAAAAATAATATACTTTTTAATACGTTTATAATTTTCTAAATTTACATGTTACATTATCATTTACACAACTAACTTTATTGTTCTATTATAATATACATTGACTAATTGATATGACTAATTTTTAACAATTTGCTGCCACATTCAATTTGTGTCTGCCTTCGTCAACCCGCTATCAGCAACTTTTCTCGAAAAAAAGAATTTCTCTGCCAAATCTCGACGAAGGTACCTGGATTGCTTGGTGGTAAATATTTACAGGCAGTGAGCCCTTCAGCTAAGCGAGTTGAAAGTAGACTTCAAAGGATTAAGTTTTGACAGGGTTCCTCTTTCTCCAAATCCTTTGCTTTGTTGCTGAATGTACCTACACAGGTACCTAAAGTTTACTTACTATATTATTTGTACTATTATGTCTCTACTATACATACACATCAAATGTACCGATTGAGCACATGCACATTTACTGCTTATTATGCAATTGTACACTACATTATTAGAATGCCTCTGTCTGTCTCTCTGTGTATGTACTATGTATCTATCTGCCTGATCCCGCTTTTTTCCTAATATTATTCAGCATTTTTGAATTCTGTGTTCAGAATTGAGTAATGTGTCCCATGAATACTGCCCCTAATAGTAGTCAACGGTTTCATACGGTTTCGGTTTCCTTTATGGGCGGTTATATATGTAAATAAATTATACATAAGGATACTGGTCCCTTTTTTGTTTTAAAATACGTAAAAATCACTCTGCACATCTGCAACATCATTCATTCCACACTTTGCTTACATTTCCATATTCCAATTAAATGGTCCTACATGAAACTTGTAAACATTGATAATTCATTCCAGAAATGAAAGGAAACTATATCCTTTACGGTTCACAGAAATAAAACCTAAAACTAACACTTTTGGTTGTATTGGCAAAATATTGGATTTCTCCTCAACTGGTTCACTTCAAAAGACTTTATTTACATAAATGGTAAGTTATTTTAAATTATTTTTGTTATTAACGTATAACGTAACGTGAACGTTAAAGTGGTCATACATACGCGGTGAAAAACGTAATAAGTCACGTAATGCCATTTTTTTTAAATTTTTGCTAATATCACACTCGTTGCTGTTAAGTAGTTTACTCAACCTATTATCTTTAATTTTAGTAGATGCCTAATGCCATACTTTCAAAAAATTTCGTAGAAATAAAAATAGTCTATAATCCAAACCCTAGCATTACAGCTAACACTAAAAGGGTAGCTATCAAGAGTCATCTACTATTTCTATTTTACTTACTAGTTTTCATTTTTAAATCCAAAAGGTGCCAATTTGCCAAAATAGTTTTTAATGGCTGATGTGGATTACAAAATATCATATGGCATTCCTATATAGTACTTAATTTAATGTTTACAAAAATACACCCCTGCATAATTTGAGAAGGTCATATAATTTAGTTACTGATGGTATATGTTGTGTCAGATATTATACGGCTGGCTATACTTGCTGAAGAAAGTGCTTGACAAACTGACAATCTAAAGGCAGCTTTACGTCAGTTTGATGTAGAAATTTACTTACTATTTAGGAAAGGTTCAGAAATTTAAGACTCTTTAAGAAAACGGTTAAATGTAAAGAAATGAAGTGTATATTTTTCTAGAGCATTTAAAGAAAAGAAGAGTTTTAACAATAACCTTACATACGGTTAATATTGGGTTTTTGGGGTGAGGGGATGCATTTAAAATATTAAGTGTTTAAGTGTACTTAAATAACCAACGTTTCTAAAACTGGTCGTGGAGCCAACACATTTTCTCTCCTTCTTGTTATACTTTTTACAACTGTGAACGATTTCCACAGTTTTTAGAAAAATGGGACTGTTACAATGTCTCAATAAATGTTTCCCCAACTGTAAAAATAAAAAAGACAGAAAAGAAAATCATTTGGAATGGCTTGGATATTATTTGAACGTGTCGTGTCACATTGGCGGTGTGCCCATTCTTTGGGACAGTGCAACCCATGTATTTACTGTCTCAAACTCCCATCATATAACCAAAGCAATGTCTGCTTTGAATACAATTCTCTGTTTTACGATGCTACCTCAAATTTTCAAATCAATTTTTAATATTGACATTGGGAACGAGGCCGCCGTTACCAACCTCAGCCAGAATATTTTGATAACCACTGCTCTCTTCATTTCTGCTGTATTTTTGATAAATGTTTCCGATTCAAGGCAAAATATTGGATTTCTCCTCAACTGGTTCACTTCAAAAGACTTTATTTACATAAGTGGTAAGTTATTTTAAATTATTTTTGTTATTAAGCGTTAAAGTGGCCATACATACCCAGTGATAAACGTAATAAGTCATGTAATGTCATTTTTTTAAAAAATTTTTAGTCATGAATAAATATTGAACTTAAAATTCCTTTTTAAATATTTATACAGTGTGATTAAGCACCTAATAAGGGATTCCAAAAAGTGCCACCTCAACAATCTGTGATTTTAATGTCCTATTTACAACTAGTTAGCTTCCAAAATACAAAATAATTAAAAAATCTAAATTTCTAATCCCAGATTGTTGAGGTGGCACTTTTTGGAATCCTATTTGGCTCCTTAATCAGATTGGAGTGTGTGAATTTATGCAATTTTAAGTTCAATATTTATTCATGGCCAAAAATAATTTTTTAAAAATTATGCTTTTTGTCTAGGCTTTCCCAGTATTTTTTTTTTGATTATTAACGCCAACATAAATAAACCATCAATAATACGGTATAGCAAAAATGATATAGTAAAATAAACTGTACAAAGGCCAATTAGAGCACGTATCATTAAAATCGCGTGACATCTGTCTGATGACTTGGCCAGGTTTAGTTTAGTTGTCGCAGTCATAATTCTTTCGAAAAAAACCGATTTTAAAATAAATAGCCAAATAGATGACAGACATGCGGAATAATTTGTCTAGCTCCTAAAATATAACTGGCGATACTTAATAATATCTGCATTTGGTTTCAGATGGCGATGAATTTATATCTGGAGACCTGAAGTTGCACAAGTACTCTAAATTGGAATCCAGACTTGCCAAATGGTTTATACCTGTTTTGCAAACACGAGGCCTATTTATCATTCTCAGTATTATATTTTCTAGACACAGGAAATTATTTTGGTTAGAAAATATTTTCCCAGAGAAATCTTTTTATATAATTGCAATTCGATCTGTCATGGCTTTCGCATTACTAGTTGGAAGTAATGTTATATATTTCATGTTTGCCTGTTTTCTTATATACCTGATTCGCAATGCTTACTGGATGGACCGAATACGGTAAAATCAAAAATTAAATATTCTCAACTTATTAATAATATTACTTAATTTACTTATATATTGTTAGCTAAGGGTGGACGTTTCCACTTTGAAATTAAGTTTTACATGAGCACATTTTCGATATTTACCCGCAAAATGTTTAAGAAATTTGAATTTAACTCTAAAATCGAAAATCGGTCATTTCCTTTTTGAAAACTGAAAACATTATTTATGCAAAAGCGCTCACCCGTAATGTCAGAATGCCAACGAGATACCTTCTGCAAAAAATATTTAATTTTGCAATTGATTTTACTATTATCAGATTCGGTGGAGACACTTCTGAACATAAAATTGCTACGTACAGAAAACTCCGGATTCTAAATATTGTAATAGCTAAATGCCTTTATACTTTAACTTGGGCAGTTGTAATTATCGTCTTATGTCTTCTGATTGTGTTCATGGGTTTTGGATCCATAAAACTTTATGGCAGAGTACATTTCAACGTTTACAAAAAGTTCCCAATTGGATGTCTTGGATCACTCGCCATGCTGATGATACTGTTAATTGGATTTGGAAAATGTTGGAAAAATTCTTCGCATTCCTTGGAATCAATTACTTTTACGAACACCCATTCACATTTGGTAGGGATAAAGATACGTAGAAAAGTGTTGAGATCCCTAAGACCATTTGGATTTCGCTTAGGAGCATTTTCAGCTGTCAAATATAATAGAATACTTGATGTGTACAACTATTTGATATCATGCTTATTTACGCTATTATTTTTGTAATTACATATTTCAAGTTTATATAAATAGTTAAACAGCTGTGCTCATTCAATTAAAAAATGAATAAAATCGGGGAACAATTTTTACTGAAATTTCCAATTTTTATATAACATATTGTTGGAATAGAAAGATCACCTCTTGGCACATTGTGACGCTCTATGCGTATCATTGAATCATTTTTAACCTTATTTAATATAAAATCGTTTTTATGATGTCAGTTTAAAGAATAATAATGCCGCAAACATGTTCACTATATTTAGATTGTATGTCATGCCTACCCCTTTCGCATAAACAAATAGTTTTCACTAAAAAGGAAGCTATCACAACAATAAATCACCTTTTTGGTTCAGCATTTAAAATGTAGGCCTACAGGTGCCAATTAGTGCCTGTAGACTAATAAGTATTTTTGTAGCTTTCCTACATTATTATTCCTATTTTATTTTCATTTTGAAAAGGCGGTATAATTGGCTCCTGTACACGAAACACTATTACAAGACACATTTATTGATTTTTTTAATTTTAACCGTATATTGATACAGTTCAGCTGAATTGGTGCCTTAAACTCCAATAAAGAGCAACACTTTTTGACGTTACTTTAAAATATTTTTTTGAATATGAATATAATATCTTTCAAACAATTTTTCAATAAGATCAGTAATCGCAAAAGTGGATATTAAAAACTAAAAACTCTGGAAAGTGGTATACAAAAACTATATTGACAGCTGAGAATGAAATAATACATTGAGCTAAATAGTACACAAGAGAATAATAACAGTTAACGAGTAGTATTAATCGCGACTGGAAAAAATGAGTAAATACTTTAGGAAAATTAGAATTTTAAAACTGCTCGATATATATTTTTTCAGCCATGATAATGAGGACACTCAAGAAAGTCATTTGGAATGGCTTGGATTTTATTTGAACATTTCCTACTACATTGGGGGTTTGCCTATTCGTTGGGACACTACAGCCGAAACATTTATTGTTTCGACATCTCACCACGTTACAAAAGTAATTTCTACAATTCTTGCACTTATTTTGGTAACAATACTACCCCGCACTTTCATATCAATCCGAAATATTGATTTCGGGAGCGAATCCGCCGTTGCTGAACTGAACCAAAATATTTTGATAGCGACTGTTCTCTTCATGTGTGTTGTATTTTTGATAAATGTTTCGGATTCAAGGAAAGAGATTGGGTTTCTCCTCAACTGTTTAACTTCAGCAGACCTCATGTACAAAAAAGGTGAGTCAAAATCAGTTTTTGTTGTTTGTTTCTGAATAGAAATGAATTGAACTCGAAAAAATTGGGGCAAATCGGGTAAGGTTGGTAGATAGGGTCAAAAATGTGGACGATCTTTCCAAAATCTTGACATTGGGTAACCTTATGAACTACTTAAAGTTATTGGGTCTGTATTTGGACGAAGGTTCATTAGTTTACCAATATTAGAAACAACTGAATTCAGATAATTCGAAATCAATTCCAAAGTAGTTATCGTAAGGACTGGCTGAAATTTACCATAATTATATTCTATCTAGCCATATTATGTAATAAAGTAATAATTTCTGTCTCTGATTTCAGATGGCGTTTCTACACACTATTCTCAACTAGAAGCAAAGGTGTCTAAGTGGCTCATACCTATTATACAAACCAGAGGTTTATTTATTATCCTCAGTATTGCATTTTCAACGCAAAGGGAATTATTTGTGCTTGAAAATATTTTCCCAGGGAATAATGTGTATATTTTCGTTTTTCGATGTGCTGTGACTTTCGTCTTTGTTACTGGAATAAACACTTTGTATTTCATGCTAGCATGTTTTCTTATATACCTGATTCGAAATGCTTATTGGATGGACCGAATACGGTAACAGAATGCTTTTTAGTCACAACTTAACATTGTATTTAAATTTATTTCCGATTGCCGATTGGCACTGTTTTCCTACATCCTTAATCCTTATAATGAATAATAAAATAGTGTCAGTACTTGCTGTGTCCTCAAGATGCGTTTAAATGTTAAATTTCAAAAGCAATTAATTTTATACTATAATATTATAAATATTATAATTTTTTGACAGATCTGGGATCGACGGTTTTGAAGATAAGATTGGTACTTATAGAAAACTCTGGATTCTAAATATTATGATGATTGAATGCCTTTATGCTTTAACTTGGATAGTAGTAATTACCGTTGAATGTCTTCTGGTCATATTCATGAGTTTTGGATCCATAAAACTCTATGGCAGGGTACATTTCAACGTTTATAAAAAATTTCCAATTGGATGTGTTGGAATGATTGCCCTGCTAATGATGTTATTACGTGGATTTGGAAAAATTTGGAAAGATTCTTCACAGTCTTTGAAGTCCATTTCTATTCTAAACACACAGTCGCCAATATTAAGTGTGGGAATACGTAGGAAAATGTTGAAGTCACTGAGACCGTTTGGATTTCGCATTGGTGCCTTAACTTTCAAGAATAACAGAATATTGGACATTTACAATTATTTGATCTCATGTTTATTTACACTACTATTTTTGTAAATAGGGACAGTTTCTGGGACATATAAATAACAGATATAAATAAAAATTGCAATAAAACCATGTGAATATGCAGGGTATTGTTTTGGTATTGGGATACTGTTATATAGCATATATATTTGTCTAATATACATAGAACATACAATTAAAAATTTAAATAAAAAGGGTCGAAAAAAAGGCTTATGATCATGTATTAAAACATTGCACAAATTATGATCTGTAGTTAAATGCCATTCAAATCAAAGGAGCTCTTCATCCCGCTCTTTGTTCCATATTGATCTGCTACGGTCTACGGTGCTTTAATGGAAAGGGAAGATTAAAGCTAATGTTAACGAAGATAATGAACCCAGTTTGACAGCAAAACAGTTTGAGATTACATGCTCAAACGCAACAAACGGTACGGACTATGGAATAATCAATAATGTATCAAGAGTAGGCCCCTGAGATAGCAAAAAAAAAATATTTGTTGGCCAAAAAAGGGTTAAGATTTTCTACTAATTTTTCCTGATTTAGACTCCAAAATTAATTGAAAATCTTGAAAAATCTGTTTGACGAATGCTACCTGTTATATACACGGACTTTGGACGAATAATAGTTTTTCGTGTTGTCCAGAAGGGAGTAATATATATCTAATATAGCCGGTGGAAGTTATTATAACCCTTCTATATTTTAGCACATGTAATAATAATCTCCCGTAGGGTAAGTAAAATTGGGAAGTTTTACGTCTTAGCTGTTCTTGGGATCAACATCACCCGCGAGCCAGACTATTCACATTCAGCTTT
>JAQFYC010007479.1:0-10419 GCA_034694165.1 Tomocerus mixtus
ACTTTGAGGAATGACGATTTAACAAGTTGTAAAATGCAGACCTGCCTTTGAGCCAGTCTCCACTATACATTTCCGTACTTATTCTTCGATGATGGTGTGGCTGTAGCTCCTGAACTGTTGGAACGATTTGCTTCGGACCCTATGCCACCTTGCTTAGAAATGTCCAGTCTACAATAATATCAAATCCGGACATTTTATCAGGGGGGACATTTTTCCCATGTTAAATTGGGGTTCCCCAAGTGGGGGGAATTGGATGATGTTGGTTCCTATCCTGTCCTACATTGAAAGGGCTCTCGCCTTATATTTTTTTCAAGCCTGTAAGATGTCTGGTTCACGATTTATACTCAAAAGTATGTAAAAACTTGGGCCTAAATCGGACCTTCGGGAGGCTATAGCTCCTGAACTGTTGAAACGATTTGCTTGGGACCCTATGTCACCTTGCTTAGAAATGTCCAGTCTACGATAATATCATCAAATCGGGACATTTTATCAGGGGGGACATTTTTCCCATGTTAAATTGGGGTTCCCCAAGTGGGGGGCATTGGATGGTGTTGGTTCCTATCCTGTCCTACATTGTAAGGGCTCTCGTCTGATATTTTTTTCAAACCTGTAAGATGTTTGGTTCACGTTTTATACGCAAAAGTATGTAAAAACTTGGGCCTAAATCGGACCTTCGGGAGGCTATAGCTCCTGAACTGTTGGAACGATTTGCTTGGGACCCTATGCCACCTTGCTTAGAAATGTCCGGGCTACAACTATTCTTCAAATCAGGAAATTTAATCAGGGGGGACGAAACCCATATTCCACCTCCCCTCTTTACGCGATTTGTCCAGATAATTGTATTAGTTAATTTAATTAATAAGCTACCTATTGTAATGCTCGTATGTGCCCTTTAATTTATTAGATTGTCTATCTCCCCATGAGTCAAATAAGTAGTACATTAAAAACGGCATATCTTTTTATATTATAAAATATTACCGGCTTTCCAGGAAGTTCCACCAAATGAAATTGTCTTGAAACTGTAGAAGGAGGTAACGTTATAGGCCGAGTGGCCACTGGAACTGGAACTAATGGAGTTCTTTCGTATCCTACATAAGCAGTCTTGTCGCCTAAGAATAGCGTCAAAATTTTAGAAGGTTAAACACAATAGTATATTTAAGTAAGAAAATTATATTTTGGGGACATTATAAGGTTTCCAATTTAAAATATCGTTTCTTATTGCATATCCACTTGTACATTACATACTACTGAGGAAAATAAATTAAAATAATTTCTATAAGCTTACCTCGGACAATGACTTCGACCCCATTGCTCATGACTTTTGTCGCGAGATTTCTCCCGGATTGAATAAACAGTCTTCCTCCCGAGACTCTTTGTTCTGTTATATCTCTATCGTCGTTCTCCAATGGTTCTTTTACCACTCTGCCACGACCTCGAGCTATATTATGGAGAATTTCATAAATATTATAATTATTTTACATTCAGTTTGCCAAAAGAATTATCCCTTTCGGTGACAATTATTCATGTAGCAAATGTGTTACATGAAACTACGTTCTATATTTAGCTCTACACTTTACTGTACACCACAGGCAGAGTCACCATGCATTGATTAAGTACAGATTTATAAATATAATGAATATTAAGTATGTGAAAACATGACAATTAATTATGCTAAGGGAATATAGATATGTGTGTCTAATTAATTTATAAACCTATTAACGAGTGCCACTGCATGGTTGATTATGCTTTCTTTATTTCTTTGTGTATTTTTACTTTGCCTAATTATCGTGTTCATGCATCATGGTATGGTGAATAACTACGTATCTCTACTACTGAGTGAATAGATTGACTTCCTTGTATTTACTTATTGGAAATCGTATTCTATCAGACAGTATTAGACAGTCGTGAAAGATCACTTTAATTTGTTTTGCATACTTTTCCTTTCCGTGAATACTTTCTCATTATGACTCGTGTGACGAATATTTGAAAAGGACTACACACTATATACTATACATACACTACACATATTAGCGCTGCTATGTTTGTTACGAAGGCGAAGGGCATCTTAACAGATAAGAGTTCTTTGACTGTAATTAATAAGTTTCAGGATTCATATAGGTAACCTATCGACGTGAGCATTTTCAATTGAATAAACATATGAAAGCATCTGTAATAGTTTGTTGTAGTAGATTACGTTAATGTTTATAGTTTTAGGAGTTCACTTATATCGTTCTAGGGAACAGGTGTATGCCTTACGTTACCCACCTGTTACTATACTTTCCAGATACATCTATTTTTGCCAAGTATTTAATAATGAGTGTTTAGTTTGAAGGGGATAAACATGTAAAAAAATAAATTAAAACTATAATACATATAGAAGACCAATGCTTCTAAATATTTTGGTATTTTTCGTAAGCAACGTATACGTAAGCAATTACCTACCGTATCTAGGAAAATATGAATTTGTATATCTTGACCCGTTTATAATACACTAACTCAAGGCTTTACACATTTTCTTTAACTAAATAGACTCTGGATGGTATCGGGAAAAATATCAACTGCAATAGCCTCCTTATAGGGACGCCTGAAGTGTCAAATATATGAAATATAAATGGTACACATCGTAGTACACAGTTTGGCCAAAGTATGGATATTATTATTATGAACATGATATGCAGTGGTGCTAGCTGTGCTATATCCGTAACAAGTAAAAGGTACAAAGCAATTTGTATAAAATCAAAGTGCTTCTTTCATTGCTCACGTATAAAATCTTATCAAACGGTATAGTGTAAATCATTGTATAAATATATAGTAAATGGGATTATGCATCTCACTCATTCAGTGAGTGTATAGAAACTAATGGGAGCAGTTGACTTAAAATTGTCACAATAAATATTACTTCATGCTTAAGCACATTATTACCGTACGCTTCAATGATTTCATACAGTAACCAATGTCCAATGATTGTTACGTTGGGTTAAAGAATTTTTCCTCGCTGTGAGACACATTTAATTTGGATTTAAATGTCTCTAAATCATGTCATCAGTTAATTCTACTACAAAGTGGTCACATTAGTTTTTGTCTGTGGCAACATTGCACAAACCTGCAAACCTTTAATTCCACTGCAGTATCATGTAGGTACTTAACAACAAATGTAACACTAATGTACATAGAGAGCTGATTTAGGCGTGCATATACATGTTCACTCATTTTGATATTAACGTTGCAATAGTTTTGTGGTTATACAGAAACTACATCTCAAATAAAGCTAACAAATGCAGCCAAAGTTAGCACGTAACTCTTTACAGCGCAACTGATGGAGAGTAATTATTATTTATTTTCTAAGTAAACTAGGGTAGAGCTTGGTAAGTGATTTTAGCAAACAACAGCATCCAATGAACTTTGTTACGTTTATTTTCAACTAATTTTACTGTTGTATTATTAGGTAGGAGTGTTTATCATAAGTATCGTAAAACTCCAATACAGTACACTGTTTCACTAGATATTAGATAATATTTAGTCCCTACCGCTATCCTCAAAGGGGCCAAGACAAAATTAAATGTACAAGAGTATAACTCAAAAAGAGCCTCCTCTCTAATAATAGAGTTGTTCTATTGACAATTTAGACATATACCTACAGCTACAAAGATAATAACGGATAATTTAGACCTGGTTGGTAAATAGACTATTCATTAACGTTGAATAATACTCTGCGACACATACTAATCACTTTACTGGACCCTATTAATCCAACACAGTACAGTGCGTGATAATTAATATATGTCATATGTGTAGTATCCAAGATCCACATTAGACAGAGATGCAGGAGAATTACTTATTAGAAGTTTTACGGTGTAAACCTATGTACCTCATTTACTCATTGCCATTGAATTCCATTTTGAAGTAGGAATTTGTATTTTGTCATTTTCATTGTCAAGTTTCATTCAGTGGTTATACCTATGGTGCATTTTTTGTCTCTTGCAGTGCCCCTTTGAAAATGAACTTGAAATGATGCTAAAAATTATTCTAAAAGTGTCATGGATGTAGTTAATTATTTTAGGGAAGAGTATGCCCTAAGAGTGCAAAGGCACTTCCTGTTATTGCAATATTGCAGATTGTGGTGTGTGTGGCTAGTCTCCGAGTATTTGTCCTTTGTATTGCATGTAATTGTAATAAGTACTATGCTGAAGGTAATCGTAGTAAAGAAGCTATGAATTACTTTGTTTTTATGGTTTGTATCGTATAGGTAGATGACTGGCTATGAGACAGATTATACTTTTACTATTTTTCACGCGTGCTCATTTTGGTTAGGAAAACAAGGTCTTGGACAGTCTTCTTAACCAACTTGTCAGTAGTATTTCTCACATTAGGACAAATTATGTTTTTACTGTCATTTATGTTTTGTGTACAAACCCTGTACGATAGCATCTTTACAACTCTTTTCATGAATGAGTGTAATATTTATGATAACATTAATGTTTTGTATCAAATATGAAATTATGATATGGTACTCGACAACTTTCCTCATCCCTATTTATTTAAAACTAACTTATGATATGATTAAGGAATATGCACTTACACTTGACTAACTACCTTTACTCTTTACCATATCTCTCCTTTTTGCTGATGGCTGCCAGTGAGAACTTTCCGTTTGCTTAATTCATATTTTGCATGTTAAGCAGTATGCATGTATTTGGACTTATTAATGTGTGTAATTGGCCTAATTGGAGTATTACCTATTAATACCTATCTTCGAAATTAGTAGTTAGTATACAGTAATAATTCTGTCATTGTGGTTTAGGTATTGCTCTGCGTAGTTCTAATACATTTACATAAAAGTACACAAAGTCGTGAATCATGGTTGCTTAAGCCTTTTCGTGATTTCTTATTCGTTAGCAATGACAGTTAAGAAATTCAAAAATTAGCGTTAATATGCTAAATTGAGGAAAAGTTTCTTCTGTACCGTGTCAAGTTCCACTTTTGACCGGAAATATACTTCGCTATGGTATAGTATCCTCATTGGGAGTATAGTAAATATATGTACCATGTACCTTATTTCATTATATTGGTAATACCCATTTGTGTGTACATTCCATACAATGCAATGGTTGAATTTGCATAGACAAATAAATGCTTATACTAAATGGTGGAGTAGAATTAAATTATTCTATGTAATTGTGCGTGGTATACAAGAATTTTATTGTTCCGGTATCTATTCATCAATGACTTTTAAGCAATAAAATCCGCTATCAGTAGTAGGACTGTTTTGTCTTCACTCATTTCGTACTTTTAGTTCCTACCAAGTTCCTACGTATATACAGATACTTGGGTATGCGTGGGTTACTTACTTTTTAGTGGATTCGAATAGAAAAAATGTGCATTCGCTGCATAGGCTTCAACTCACAATCGCATTTAAGAGTAAAGTTAAAACAAGAGGTTTGAATGGGCAATGCGAAAGCAAATGTACCGTGACAATGAATTTTATACTAACAAATAACAAAGCAAAGTCTGCAAAGGGGAAGAAGACGAATGAATATGGTTTATAGTGATAGTAAGTATGGAAGTGTTTTACTTAATATTATATTAAATATTCTAGTTGCATGATGCTGTGTTGCTGGGCTGCGTTTAGGTAAGTACAAATAAAATAGAATGATGACAGTAAGTGAAGGAGTCAATTTTAGGTGACATGATTAAATAGAAATGAAAGTAGAGTTTTGTTACGTTCTGTTGCAGCGAGTAATAATGAAAATACAATAAAATAAATAGATAAAATAAAAAACAGAATAGTGAAGTGAAAGAGTTTTCGACGACTCATCAATCAATATCATTTGGCACACGTCGTGTTTATTATCATACATCTTACAAAGGCTCACAATTGACACAGTTACACATAAAGGATATGGGGTACACTCAAGTTAGTAGTTATAAGATTGTATTGCGACGAAAGAAGACCGAACGACTGTAAAGACCATACGTTGCCAAGATAGTAATTGCTAAGAGTAAAGTGTAAGTAAGTTAAGGAGTAGAAAAAATTGCTTATTGTAGTGTTAACTCTATGTTATAAAGTAATTTCAGTTGGATTTTCATGAAAGCAAAGTGTAGATAAGCTAAAAGGTATTGTTAAATATAAACTTGGTATTATTTAAGTTTAGGTATACTTTAGGTATATAGTAGTAGTAATATTAAATATAAAGTAAAGTATATGACAAGATGAGGGTGGTTGATCAGTATTGTTTCTTAGGTAAGGAAATTATTATACAGTGCAGGCAGGTGTAAAATTGTAAGGAATATACAATAGTAACTTGGTATTGGTACAAAGGATTTGATGGTATTTAAGTACGTAGCTACCACAAGAGGATTCTCTGTAAGTAAAAGAAATAATAAGTATTATAATGGATTAGAACTTAGAAAACATTCACTTCGCATTTGATCAATCTTCTTTCTTGTTGATTAGTGAGCCAGTAATCATGTACTTAAGAGCTGAAATACATATAGAGACAATGACATAATTCAATGAAATACAAAGATAGACTAACATATTTTCACAAACAGCAGTGTACCTGTGAATATGAATCCAGTAGTAAAGTAACTAATATAGTATCTAATTATGATACAAATATATAATATAAACAGTATAATAAGTAATATCTATTCTTAATTACTGAATAATTAACTAGTAAATAACTAACCAACCAACTAAAATGTATGAGTAAATTATCCGTATGGCCGCTTGCAAACTCCTCCACTAAATTACTATACAAATACGAGTAACTACTTTTTAATTTTTTATTCCAATTGTTTACGTTTCTTTATGTTATGTACCTGTTTATCTTTAATTAATTTATATTAGGCACTAGCACTAATTAAGTATAGGCAGTACTAATTATTCTCAACGCTATTGTATAGCCTACTTGTAGTTGTGCTTACCTAACAAATACTAAATTAGCGACTCGCTCATCTTTCACTCGTCCATGCAAAAATCAATCACACACACACAACAATCATTCTTTATTAATTACAGTACATTAGGGGCAAAAACAAATTTACACATTCGTTGATTTAAGTAATATTTAACTAGCTTAATTATAGTACACATGTGTATAGTAAATATCTTAAGCACACTAATACGAAAACAGTTTATATTACAAGTACAAAAAGTTATTGTCTTATATACATACATCATATTATTATTTCCAACCTTACAGTTACAGAACATATTATAATAATGAGTTACATTTTTATGAGTAGAGCTATTCGACATACTACACAAGAATAGTTTATTATAAGTAACTACTACGATACAAAATGTTACTACAAAGATTAACAGAATAGTACTTTACAGAAGTGAGCGATTGTCATGTAGCTACTTATCAATCAATATGGAAATATTGTACACTTAAATATTAAGTATATTAAATATTCGATAATTCCCTTACTTCGACAATTTTTAATTAGCACGTTGTTATCCATAATCCTGTATATTGTACCCACATGCAGCAATTAGTAGCACATAACCTTTGTTTGGTCTTCGTCCACTTTAATTATGAATACAATTAAAAACCTTTCTGCTACCTGTTACTTAATTACTTCTAATTACTTATTGCATTCTTACTGGCTGAATTTTCGAATTCAAATTCATATATTATGCTATGTTAATATTTTATCTGAGCTTATTAATTTTTTCTCAGTTTTAAGCAATACAATTTCGCATTTGGCTTGCAGAATCAGTATAAAATGTATAAAAATACTTGAGAATGAGAATTTTCCTATCTCTACCCTATGTATACGTAGTAAATAGTAATACTAAAGTTTTGTCAAGAATATTCTTTATATTATTGAGACTGAGACATACATAAAATTGTTTCTCTACTCTCTACTGACAGTTTAAAAAGGAGTAAATAAAATTGCTATTGATTGTATTGTTGTATGTACCTGGATACTTTATTACTTTATTATGGAGTAGGTACTTAAGTAGGTATAGTAATATGTGACTGTATTGAATTGTATTGTTTCTGTATTAAATGGTATAAAATACATTCGTAGTTAAATTAAGGACCATTAAAAAGTTTCCTTGGAAGACGAAGACACATTGCTGCTCTGTATCCTGTATCTCGTAGATATAAGATATACTAAAATAAACTACCTAACTATGTATGTAATTTTAAGTAGACACCTACAGACATATACTACAGTTAATTAATACTAAATAATTAAGTAATTAGCTGCATACTTATAGTTACTACCTGTATATAATAAATTGTCATTGTATTATTATGTGTACTAGATATTCCTTATGCATAAGCTGCTGAAACACTTTGACTATGAAAACGGCTGGACACAGTGCCGTCGTCGAGAACACTGTCTAAAGTTTGTGTACCAGAATTTTCATAACTCGTTGTAAAACTATTACTATTGCTGCTGCTAGCTCCGTAGAGGCTATTGCCCAAGGCGTCACTGAAACTGTAACTGTCATCCAGTAGAACGGGGAGACTAGAAGCCAAATGATTGTCGTCTATAAAAGTCATTTCGGAGTTTATGTCGTCATGTTGAGAAGATTGTCCATAGGAATAATCGACTGAGTGTGCCCCCTCGTCATTGTCATCCGAATAACTGCTGAGGAGACGATCAGTCTGACTACCGACTAACAAGTCACTATCGCTAATAGATTGAGAAGATGCGGAAACTAAAGATTCGCTAGTCTTTGAGGGTTCTACGTGCGGTTGGGTTGTGCTGCTACTGATAACGGTGGAAACGCTTCGCTTAGCGCGACCCTCCACAGCAACCGTTTGCAAAATGGTGCTAAACTCTCCGGGGTTTCTACCTGAGACATAAAGGGTAACTACAGTGGAACCGGGCGGAACCGCCGCTTTGCTAGATTCAACAACAAGATTACTCTCTGGCTCCTTTTTAGGAGGAGCAACTTTCTCTTCCTTATTCGATTCTTCCTCCTGATCGTGTTCCTGTTTGGCATTGAGGAGTTGCTGAATGTTATTAATTTGTGGAATTTGTGGTTGTTGTGTCTGAAGTTGTAATAGTGCTGGTTGTGTAGGTTGGATGGGCTGTTTGAACAGAAGTTGCTGTTGCTGCTGCTGGAGAAGTTGAGACTGGAGGAAACCCTGGAGGAGAGCTGGATTGATTTGATTGAGAACATTAGCAGGATTGTGGGTGGCCTGCTGCAGGAGTTGTGGCTGCGTGTTCGTCGGTGTAATGACAGTGGACTCTGTGATGAACTCGGTTGCTGTGATTACATGTGTGGAGCTTTCCACGATGGTGGTCTTAATGGCCTTACCGTGTAGTGTGATGGGGATGACTGTGCTTGTGAAGTCGGTGACCGTGGTGACATAGGACGTGGTTTTAGTGTTATATTGTGTTATGGGTGTAGCGGGCTCGTTATTAAGCGGATATTGTTGGTGTTGTGGTTGCAAGGCCCCCAAAAGATTAGGATTGAGGAGTCCCTGACCCAAAAGTTGATTCAATAGAAGGTTAGTCAACTGATTGTTGTCCGTCAACGGATTCTGCTGGTTATTGGTTATTGTACTAACGACTGGCTCCACAGAGTACACAGTGCTCGGGATAATGTGGGAGAAAGAGGTTTTCCGACCGCGTATCGTTGTCGGAGTAAAGGTTACAGTGGTGGTGGAGGATTCACGGATGAAGAAGCGTGTCACTTCTGTCACACCGAAGGAAGGAGTAGCAGTGGACTCCGAGTTGAGGACCAAGACATTTTTACCATTGTAGTCTACATTGGTATATTGGAAAGGAGACAGGACTTCCAAGGAGGGGGAGGGGGTGACTATTGTTTTATATTCCGTTGATTTCCCATTGACAAAGGGGACTTGGGTTTCTGCGGGGACGTAATGGGTGACGGTGATAGTGGATATATCATAGGATGGTTCATCGTAGGTAGGGGCACGGGAATTGGAGGTTGTGCCCCGCCCACGGCTGGCAGCCGCGAAACGGGAGCGACTGTTGTAACTGGGAGCAGGAGTAGTAGCCTCCCGGGAGGGGGTATTGTATCGGGAACGGAACCGGGAACGGGAAGTTGTTGTTGCCTCTGTCGGTCTAGAGAAACGGGTAGTAGGAGTACGTCTGCTAGCATAGGAAGGAGGGACACGGGTATTAGAGTTAGAAGAGGAAGATCGAGTGTTAGTGTTTGTGGAAGAGATTCTAGATTTAGAAGGCGAAGAAGGCCGTGTGTTAGTAGAGTCTGAGTTAGTGAGAGTAAAGGGCGTCCGTCTAGATGTTGAGGTCGGTTGTATTTGTGAGCGTCCTCGGAAACGATTCGGCCTTGCTGGAGCAGCAGTTGTTGTAGTAGTAGGTGGTGGAGGTGACTCGTCATAGTAGTAGTAGTCGTCATAGTCTGAATTAACATAGGTCGTTGCACGTGAGTTAGGCTGACTATTACTATTACTATTACTA
>JAQFYC010007480.1:0-10416 GCA_034694165.1 Tomocerus mixtus
AAATCGAATATTATTATTATTAGCTCTATCTCCTATTAACTTCTTGACAAGGAAGACTACAGGAGAACGATTACGATACGAATACGAATACACGTTATTTATGGTATGTCTCGTTGGTTTTGTTTTTAGTTATTGTATCATTATTGGGTTTTTAAGTGTTTTAGGTGGTTGTATTATTGCAGAAGGTCATTATTATTATTTTTGTATATTGTTGTATAAGTATAATATAATATGTTTTATTTTTGTGTGATGTGACGTGATGTGATAGTGTTACTATTTGTGTGGATGTTTCTTTTCTTATTTTACTAGCTGTACTTTACTATATGTATGTATAATTTATTATATTGAATGTAAAAAGTGTATATGAAAAGAAGAAGAGTTACAAATGAAGTTCGTCCCCGGCGTGATTGGTTGGGGCCGAGCTGTCGTCTAGCTGAACTCCAGTCAGGTCTCGGATTTCGTCTTGATCGAATCTAACATACGCAAAAGAGGAAATGTTAGTCTTAGCACATTACATATGTCAATATCCAATTCAATTCACTTCATTTCAGACGGAAGGAATGTGAATGTGAATTTTATTGATTTTTAATGGTCTGGGCAGGAAATATGCAAGTACTAAGTTGTAACTTGAGAATTGCCTTCGCAGAATCGAGGTGACTCACACCAGGACCAAAGGAAGCGTTGGCAATGTCTCAAACAAAATAAGAGACTAAACTCACGACACGAGGAAGGAAAGGGGATCATAATATTATTCAGGTGAATAGACTTGCACTTGCATGAAATAGCGTATCGTCACTTATTTACTAAATCAGCTACGACTACGACATGATTTTATATTTGATGTTGAATGTACAAACATTACACATCGACTCAGGCAGAGTTCTATTAAATGTAAACAAAAACAAATATCTATCCCAATATATATATTATAACTGTCTTAATCGGTTTGGAATTTACGTAAATTCGTGTCAGCTGATTTTCATAATTCACCGACGATATTTTAGCGTATTTCGTATTCACGTTATTACGTTAAATCATACACTTACTTCTACTCTACTTCATTTCATGCTTTTTCATAACATATCATAAAATTAAAAATTGGATTGGTATCTCAGAGCATTACAATTACAATACAAATTAGTATACATAAAACTTGCATTATTCGAAAGAGATAGGAAATATTCAGTAGCAAAAATTAAAATCAATCACATTTTATGAAAAATTCATTCTTGAGAAAATAAAATAAATGAAGATGGTAGCACAGATAATTGGATGACTATTTAGCAAAATAACTTACAAGAAATCGAGACGAAAACAAGAGGATTGGAATATTGAAATTGTAAATGTAAAACTCAACTTATTTGTCAACTTGACAGTTTGGTGAGATAGCATTAATAGACATAGAGACAAGTGTACGTTAGAGCCAAATATTTATATTGTGTTTAATTAGTGTGTGCACTTTAATATGCTTTACCTATCATCATCTGAACCAGATTGTTGTGAGTTTGCCGATAAATGCGAACCCGCAGATATTTGAGACGTTCTTGTGAGGGATCCTCTTCTGGGGGTCAAGTACTGGAAATTCGCTGGTCGGACGGTAATTATGAGGTTCGAACTGTTGGCAACCATCATATCAGTGACTTGGTCCAATGATTTCCCTGCCACCTCGATCCCATTTACCTCAAGCACTTCGTCGTTTACCCCTAGAAGACCTGTGGACTCAGCTAAGCCTCCAGGCACCAATCTACATTACAGAGAATTAGTTATCGAAATATTTCTAACTGCACGGTAGGATTTATATCTACTTTGGATTTTAATATAGGAATGTATTGTTTTGTATTAATAACCGTGAAATAAAAATCCCAGGAACTTTTTCGAGGCCCTGTGGAGTAACTCGTATAGACGTCCCATCTCGAATATAAAATCCCAAAGGCTTATCCGAATTTTGATGTTTCAGCAGCTTGACTCGCCGACATGTTTCCGGAACTATGTCGACATCAATGATTGCAGATACTTGGCGAAAGTCTTGTGGATTAGAAATAGTAAGGGGGTGCTGCGAAGCTTTTTGGCGTGGAGTAAGGAAAGTTGGTATCAAAGTTCGGTTTTTGTGAGCTGAGCCATTGATGTCATTTTGGGCATTGCCCTTTCTTTGGAGAAATACCCTAAGAAGAGGACGAGAATTTTGAAGAGCTAAATAAAAATTGTCATCGTTATTGATTGGAAGCTGATCCCCATCCTTGGGATCTGTGTAACTTATAAGAATTGGTATATCTTCTACATTGTGCAACTTTTCTAAGACACTTCGAAATTCTTCAAAACTAGGTCGAGCTGACCTTTCGATTGAAAATCTTCTGAATTCGGCCTCGAACTAAAGTTACAAAGGAATACAGATTAAAATAGGTACAATAATATTTTCATAATTATCATAATAATTGGTTAAATACTTTGACCTTGTTGTTATGTGACAAGACTAGTACTTACCTTACTCTTGACTTCAACATGACTTCCAGCTCGATTGTGTAATTGCTGTCTACTCTTGGACATTTCGCTTGCATACTCTACTTTCAATGTCACTGTCGACTCTGCCTCAAAAGGGGAAGCTGAAATCTGCCCACTCACTCTGTAGATCACTTTTTGATGATTAGGCTAATTCGTCCCATTCAGTAAATTGACGAGTTCCACTTGCTCACCAACTTATCAATTTTTAATCAGCGTTATTTCTACTTTCACACATATCGTAAAAGTTGAATAAAATTGTTAACATAAGCCGCAGCAGTATACGAATTATTTCAATGTGAACACTTACTATTAATTAAGCATTAATCTTCTTAAATCCATCTACACAATATTTGTATATGCTGATAATATAATATATACTGTACGTAAGTGAACTAGATAAGTATGTTTAGCTTAATAAGTTATAATAACTAATGTAAATGAAAAGGGTTGTAAAAATCTTCACAAGGAAATTCTAGCACAATTATAAAATAATACTTCATTCCATTCGACAAAGAGACAAGCTGGTCAGTGACTTATTTGCAATTTAATATACCATGTAGTTAACAGTTGTTTTTGTGCAGGCCACTTTAGACAATATTATACATAGTTCTTTCAATCTATGGGTGCTATGCTGCTATGTACGGTACGTACAGGTATTGTATATCTATAAGATTTTGTGGTCAAAAGAGAGATTTTTAGGGCCAAATTGGCTTAGGTGCGTGATCAGTGTTTGGAACGCCCTAAAATCAACAATCGAAAAGTCCACATGTGCCGCAAAAGTCACCACAAAAGCCACCCTGAGGATTTCTCAGCAGGGAAGCTTTTCACTGACAAAAATCTTAGGGAATTCTCTGGTTTAGATCCCAAATCTTGAATAGGAGGAGAGCTAACAGTATCTCACTTAAACCACTCCAACTATATACACAAATTAAGGTTTTTAAGAGGATAGGAGCTGAACTGATAATGAATCAGAGAAGTTTGTTTGATTTGTTAGAAGAGTGAGATGGAAAAGTGCAAGTAGTTTGATTTCGTCTTGTCTATGTCTTGCTCTTGGTTTGTGCTTCAAGTTGTTGGGGAGATGGTCGAGAGGAAGTGGAAGAGGTGCACTTTTGCTTTGCTTGCTGTTGGTGGTAGTCGAGTAGTCGTCGTGGCCGTCTCGAGTCTCGCCAACGATAACGATACAGATATTACACCAGATATATTATATATAATACAATACAGGCAAAGGCAATATAACTTTATGTTCAGTTCTGGGCTGGCTCTATTTAACGAAGAACAGAACAGAACGCAGGAGGTTAGCAAGTGATAGTGTTGCTGTTGTTGGGGAATGTCATGTCGCCATCATACAGATTGGATTTTCGATGGATTCAACGATTCAAGTTGAAGTTGAAGAGGGCTTCCCTTGCTTTTCCTTTACTATTTCTACCTACCTAGCGGAAACACCTGTTCATATTATGGCTCTCATCTCATTCTTCTCTTCTAGTACCTTTCCTTCCCTCGGGCAGATCGCCTGCAACATGAAAAGGATTATTATTATACTTCACAGCACATCATAGGCAGCATGAAATTATATGAGGAGAACTTTTTTAACCTTTACATATAATATTATGAAATGATATCAATCTAATATTAATAAGCAGGCATAATATAATATTATACCTTATGTACTCTGCTCTGTAAACTCTGTATATATGTACCTACGCAGTGTAGATACCTTTTATGTGGGGCTTAGACCTACAAAATAGGATAATGTGGTATGTAATGTACTTACATTTCACATAGCACATTCTATTCGCTATATTATACATACTTCGCATAGCAAACCCTCAACTAAACTAAGAGACACACCACTACGCATCTATTTTACTTTACCCATATAAAATATGTTCTACGTTTTATTACTCATAAACTGTATTATCGCCCCTCCTGAGGAGTCATCATCACGTTATTATGCCATGTCCATCCATACAAAGCCAGATGCAACTGTAGCATAGTATATCTTGTGTGTAATGTAATATAGATTAAATTCATCAAATCAATCTTATGCACTTCTGTTATAATAAATTCCCTTCCCTTGTCCCCCACAAAATTATATCATTTATGACGATTTGACTAGCGCTAGGGACGATTCACCTGTAATGTGAGCTTGCATATTTATTTTGTCCGGTAAAAGGATTAAGAGTCCTACAATTTTTCATTTTCAAAACAAAACAGAAACAAATCCATTTTCATGGAAAGTGGAATGACATTAATTAATAGAAAGAAACACCTTTAATACCCACTTACTCCCTCTCCTTTCCATCTAAAGACGTAGCCTCAACTAAGGGTCCGGTTGTAGTGATTATGATAATTCCAAAATTATATTTGTATTACTTCATATTGCAATATTTTCAAATGGAAAAGTGAGTATATAAAATATCATTGCATGCAAAATTGCAAAATTAACCCCTGCGGATGAAAAATAATTGAAACTTTTATTCCCTCTTGTGATATATTATGCATTACTACTGCCTTCTTGCTTAGCGCACCCCACCCCAGGCCCACAGATTTGCCATAAAACTGGCAAACGGTCAATTACAAAAAATTAGGTATACGCTTTGCGTAGCCCTTTAAACTTTCTCAGCAAATTAACTTACAATCAGAAAAAGAACCCATTATTTTAACGTTTCCCCATGATCCGCTAATTTTCTCAGCACTGTTTTGGCCTTAGCCTCTTTTTTGGATCCCGGGTGTAACACCCCAAGTTTCGCAAGTAGTTGGATATTTTCATGAGCACACCTCCAATCTGTGTTAATATTCCGGATCCGTCCAGTAGGATGTCTGTTGTCTGTCACTGTCATTGTATTATCCTAAACACGAAATTAAAAAACTCTATAGGAACTATGATATGGGTGGGTATTTTATTTTGTAAGACGCATTTATAATGTGGTTTATTTTGAAATGGAACTGAAACCATTAAAAATCCAAAATAATACTAATTTACTTTTAAACGATCTATTACCTACTAAATGCCTACCCCACATCAGCGTAAATTGGCAGCATTGGGCACCACAAGTGGCAGTGCCACGAGTCTTATTATGGAGAATATGACATCGGTTTTTTGGAACGTCCTCCATTTCGTCTTCGTCAACCTTTGAATGATTAACGACGACCCACATTATGCTGAAATCAGAGAAAAAAAATATCATTAATCGTTATTTAGGGCAATTTAAATGTTCCTTCGTTCTATATTTCCACAATTGTAATACCTGACGGATTTTTAAATAATTTAAATAATCCTAAAGGGTAGAAATTGGGCTTTCAGGGACAACTGTCAATCAACTTTTAGCCAAACTGATACGGTATACGTTTAAGCTATACCCTTAATTATTACAAAAAAACATACCTTCAACCTTTGCTTGCTAATTTGAGACTTTACAATTTTAAGAGTTATTTCTGGATTAGCAGTCTCAAAAAGGACGATATTCGAATTTTAAACTTTCCTACGAAAAAGTGTACAACACCAACAAGCTCAATAGGACAAAGATCTTTTTCCGTGATACGCACGTGAAAGTTAACTTTGTAGTTGGCGCCCAAAACGAAATCTACGGTACGCATATGGAAGGAAAACAACAGCTGACATTTGGCTGAATGATAGTTCTTCGTGTTTTTGATTTTCCAGTTCCAGTGTTCCAGGCAGAAGAAGAAGAAGGAAGGGTAAAAAGAGGAATATAACTCAATTTCGTTCGATCGAGAGCAAAGCAAAGGCAACCAACACAAAAGCAATTCTTACATATTTATTACGCATACTTACATAACCTACCTAAACCATTGTAAAAAGCCTAAAAGAGCAGCCAGCCAGCTTGGAACTTGGAAGAAGTCATCATTTATAGGTAACATAATTATAAAGTTTCCTTTCCAGCAGGCAACTGTGTAGTGGCCGTGCCTGAGTAAATGTTAGTTACAATTTTCGATAAACAATTCAGTCCAGCAATCGTGAATCGAGTGTCAATGTCACTACGTCATCACCCAATAAACTGCTAACCAATTGATCATTAATTGTAATTAATTATAATTTTAATTGGTAATTAGTCAAAGTTTCATGGATTTATTATTGGAGCTCACGCTCACTCTGAAACTCAAAACTGACTGTTTGCCATTTACGTGAATTAATAAGTATTAAGTTTAATGATTGGATTTTAATTGCAGAGAGATTACGATTACAGACTACACAAGCACGACGAAGGAAATAGAACAAAAAACAACGTAGAATTGGGCGAAAATTAGAGGTAGGTATTATTTTCAGACTTTTTTTTATCATTTTATTAAGCAAAGCATAGATCGTAAATATTTGGTATACCACTATTCAAATTCAATTCATTCTATACAATCAAAAATGTGTAGTAATCTAAATGTAACTTATCTTATCTCATTGTATATTTACATCAGCCATATATTTATAACAACCTCTAAATAACTGTAAAGTGGACCTCTAATCTAAATAATCGTAATAATGATCATAAATTAAATAGTAGGTGTTTTATACTAATCCTAGATCAATTAGCCACCGGAAATATTTTCATTTTAAAAATTATTTTCTGACCTGTTACACAGTTTTGACATGAGGCAGAATTCCCTTATTTTATTGCTGATTACTTGATATATATATTAGTACTTGTATATGAGGGCAGGCTTGGGGGACAAAAAACCCCTCTACGGATTTTATTGTTTTTTTTTGCTCCCCCTTTGTTGAAATTTTAGGGATAACTTTGATTTGTACCCTCCATTTCCAGTTTCCTGCAGACTGCAGACCAGGGTGAATAATGGATTATGTAATATTTCTGTCGATTTTATTTTAGATTTGCAGAAATATTATCCTAAATCAACTGACGTTAACCAACGTTAACTCTCATCAAACTTGGACTCAGTTTTTTTGAACAGTAGCAAAATGTCATACGCCTATCTCTTCAAATATATTATCATCGGGGACACGGGTAAGCCAATATAACCTTTTGAAAGATTTGAAGTTTTATTGACACTTTCTTGAAGCTAATGCTAAATTGGGCTAAATCATGTGTGTACTAAACTATGGTCATTTCCCTCAGTTACCAATTTGGCTTACATTGTAATTTTTAACTTTTATTAGGAGTTGGAAAATCATGTCTTTTGCTGCAGTTCACGGACAAACGATTTCAACCAGTTCATGATTTAACCATTGGTAAGATTTTTTGTACCTCGATTCTAAATTATATTATTAATAGTTATAGACCTTTTTCAGTAGGGGTTTCTAGGTAGTTAAGTTATTAAGTTTTTTTTTACGTAACTATTAAGTACATTTCTTTCGCTAAACTGATACCTTGTTGGTATCAGTTTAGAAGGTAGAAGTCCTGGTTAGGTCAATGCTGACATTTTCCTCCAAAATCCCTACTCTTTCCCCTGTATTAGAGACTCGAAAATCCTCTCCAAACTGGTAACTGTAAAAAGGTCTTATTGAGGTTGTATAATATTATATGGAACATGCGGTAGGTACTAAGATTTGTAATTAATTTCTGTAGGTGTTGAATTCGGGGCCCGCATGATTACCATTGATGGAAAACAAATCAAACTTCAAATTTGGGATACGGTATTAAAATATTCATTACTTTTAAAATAAATGTAAAGGGTAATTGGTTGTTGTACGATCAATGGTGTAAAATAAAATAGATAATTGGTAAGTGCCAGACATTGCTAACATGTATTTGGTATTATCTATTATCTATACTAGGCGGGTCAAGAGGCTTTCCGGTCCATAACAAGGTCTTACTATCGTGGGGCTGCTGGAGCTCTCCTTGTCTATGACATTACCAGACGTGACACCTTCAATCACTTAACAACATGGCTGGAAGATGCCAGACAACATTCCAATTCTAACATGGTTATCATGCTCATTGGAAACAAGAGGTGAATATAATGGTCTTAATAAAGTTGTTGGTATTTTGTATTAGTTTGACAATATTGACAAGCTCAAGTACCATTTATATACACTTAGTGATCTGGAGTCTCGCAGAGAAGTTAAGAAAGAGGAAGGTGAAACGTTTGCCCGAGAGCACGGTCTGATATTTATGGAAACATCAGCCAAAACGGCTGCCAATGTTGAGGAAGCATTTATCAACACAGCTAAAGAAATATACGAAAAAATTCAAGAAGGCGTATTCGACATCAATAATGAGGTAAGTGTTGCTAGTTTCTTATATTGAAACATACCACAACTCAGAAATCGTGGTTTAGTAATAGTTAACTTAAGTTTTGTGTGCTCGAAGAAATTTCACTTGTACTATAAATGAAGTTGCAATAGAAAGCCATGTTTTTACGATTTTTACGGAATTTTATGCGTTAAAAACCAGATCCCTTGGAATTAACCAGTATTAGATAGACGTGGATGGATAGTGTGGGCATATATATCAATATTAAATACAACACCTATCTTGCCTCCTATCAATGTTTTAGTATTCTATTTTCCATGGTGTTGATTTACGTAATCGCCCTATGCACCCTCAGGGTTTAGCTTTTCGCTCAAATCTTTCCATTTCTTGAAAAATGTTCATTTTGAAACTGCTGTTAATTACTTTTGGCCTTTATTCTAGTCGCATTTACAGTTAATAATATAGTCACCTTCGCTCAATTACCTGTCGCTGACATTTAGTTAGTTGGTTTGTTACATTTTGACATTTACTAGGTGTTTCGTAAATATTAAGCACTCAAATAGCTCTAAATGTACTTTAACTAGTACTTTGATAAACGATTTATATTCTATGTTCTGTTTCGATGTAATTGCACCAATTGCAATGCAATTGATGATGTTGACAGATATATGGATATATTTGACTAGGACCAGGAAGAGTTATTCAACGTAAATATTATTGACTGATAAGACAGGCACTTGTGGCAGTCACTTATCTTTAGTTGACAGTAAATGTGTCCTAAATACTGTGCTTATGTTTGCATAGATACATAATATTATAGCCATAATATAATGTTTATATCTCGGAATTAGGTAACTTAGATCTTCTAACGTAACTTAACTGCGCATTACAATTTTAAGCACAAGACCAGCATAGTAAGAAGACATGTATATGATATAAGCAATTTAGCTTCATCTTGTGTGTTAAGATAAGAAAGTCGTTTATTTGTGAGTAAACATGCTATAATCATTGAATTGGAAGTAACCTGTTTTACACATTACATTATTTTTATTATTCTAGGCCAACGGAATTAAGATCGGGCCGCAGCATTCGCCTACCAGCCCTGCATCTCCAGCAGGAGGTCTTGGCTCAAGTCCAGGCAGTGGTTGCTGCTGAGTATTTCTAAAGTATACACTTTGTTTATCAGTTAATCACCTTTTGCTTTGTCTTGTGATGAAGGTAAAATGCTGTAATCCTTTCGCCAGTTTTTGAAACGAATTCGACCATTCTTCTGATTAAGTATGATAAATGAATTTTAGGTTAATTATTGTTTACATTACGTGGTACCCAAAGTAGGTACCGCAATACCAATTATTGTTATGGCCGCAAGCTGCGATGTTTCGATGATGTGACTGAGATATCAGTAATGTAATATTTGTGTTTACTTGGGCGAGAAACTGCGAAATTGTTATTCGTTTATTGTTCTAGTACTTATTAATATAGTTCCCCCTACCTACAAACCATAACATAACCATTCACTAAATATGTCCTAAAATAGCTATTCCAAAAATGTGAGGCTATAGTATGTATGTAGGTCAGTGTCAACGTAAGGTCAGTGAGGAAATCACAGTTTAGTTAAAATTCAACTAGGAAGAATTTAAATGTTAGAACTATTGAGCTTTGAGTGTACTCTCTGCTAGTTGTAGCTACGAGTACTAAAAAGTTGCATGTACTAAAATCTAAAAGCTTATAAAATACTAACAAACAAAAAGTAGAC
>JAQFYC010007481.1:0-10416 GCA_034694165.1 Tomocerus mixtus
GTGGTGAAAGATGCTATCCAAACATCCAGTTGAAATGGTAAAGTAAAAATACTGTGGAAGTTTACTTGATTCGGTTGAACAAAAAATACAAACAATCTGCGTGCATGTGACAATCAGAAATCACTTATTTTAAAATCAAATATTAAGTAAATTGTTTCATAATATTTTATTTTGTAGGGTTAAATCGAACTTTGCAGTCTGGATGGGATGCAGAAACGTAAATGCAGAATTATCAAATGCGGTGTTCGACGCGATTGACAAGTCGACTTTGTCTTGATATATTTGTTCAGCCATTCCAGTCCATGTTTTATTTTGGTAGCCAACCCATCCACTAGCTTTCATCTCAACCCCTCTAAAAGCAAGAACATTAAATCAAAGATTAATATACAAACCTCTTCCATTAAGATATTTTTCTCTAAGCTGAAAAGTGAGCTCGATAAAGCAATTTTTCATTTGGAGCGCGTCTCTTTTATTTGTTTGTTCTGTGCTCTACCTCTCTGCCATTTCTGCACAACAACTCGATTACGGTACGGTTTAGATATCGATGTTCCACATGACCTGGTAGGCTACCACGAACGATCGAACTGGGAGATCGGATTAACAAATCACACTAGTTCAGGGTTATGACCACTACCACAAAAAATTTGAATTCCACTTTATGGCAAATAACATTTACCATCGCAGTATTATTTACCAATATTTATTATTTACGCGATTAATTTTTTTAATATATCTCATTGATCCTTTTCTACAACGTTTTTTGCCACGGTTTATTATAAATATCTTAAAAGATATTAAAAGAAACTAGTAGTAAACCCACTATATAATTACTGATGTACACATATTATGTTCAATTTCAACAATTTTTCAGATAAGCATTCAATTAAATTTTCCGAAAACATTCTTGAAAAGTGAAAATATTGTAACAGTACATATATTGTAAAAATGAGAAATGTTAATTAAATAAGTAAAATTACTTAAGATACATAAGTCACGTTGAATTTTAAAGTGACTTACTATATGCTAGCCTTGTATCATAGTTATTTATTTACTAAAGTACTAAGTGAGGACCTCTTTTGTAAACTTCTTAATACGGAACTGTTGGAGTATTTTTTTCAATAAAAATATTACATTTGTAAATGATACTATGGAGAAGAAAATGAAAATTAGCTATAAGTACTTACGTAAAATTCAACGAATCTCTCATAAACCAAAATTGTTCAACATCGTATCCTCCTAAGAATTTCAATAATTCTGGGTCGCCATTTTCCATCAAAGTCGTATATCTTGCAAGTTGCGGCAAAGGATCGTACTGTTGGGCAAATTGACTTAATCTTAGATTCTATAGGCTTGTTTATTTTTTTATAACGCAATTGTTATCATCTCAAATTATAAAATAGTTTACTATTTCAACGGCCGAGATGGGTGCTTTTTGAAAGTTATTTCGTCTGGAGCATTTTCGTTGCCAAATGCTATCAACCGATTCATTTCCAAAATACGATTTTGTATTTTTGATTATTCTATTATTGACAGAATACATTTCTGTCAGCACAACTTTTGATCCGTAACTGACAACAATTATTTCTTGGTTGACTAGTATATTGCTGGCAATTTCCTCCAATATTGTTTCGCTTGAGTCATTTTTGTTTTCCGAGGAGATGGTTTCACTATTATTTAGTAATACAAGAAGGAGTAAGGGTAACCAAATTTTGTACGAATCTTTCTTCGGAAATATCTGAACAAAATATTTGCATTGGAATTGATTTATATTGAAATGGTGAAATTGTTAATTTATGAAAGCGTATAACTTACATGCTTAACAATTTTGGATAAACTTTTTTTGTTAGGATTACAAAGTAAAATTGCAGTTAGATAGACCGATGAAGTTCTCATTGAGGAAATATTAGAAACATTTAAAGATACTGCTAGTTGAATACGATGTCGGTTTTCATTTGCGATTAAATCATAAATATCTGCAAATAAAGTGTTATTGAAAATATTAAATTACTACTAGTTGCATAATTCACATGTCATATAGATCAGCCTCAATTTTGTCGGGAGATGCTAGTAGAACCAGTTTTGCGAAAATATTTGGGACATAATGTTTGTTCTTGCTCATTCTCGTAGTTGGCGGTGGATCAATTCCTTTCTAGAGTAGACTGGCTGGAAACGTAACATCAAGGGAATTTTCACTAAAATTAGTTTTAAAAGATTACTGTCCCTGTCCGCTGTCACAATTCCACGTTGCCACTAATGCTACCCTATGCTCTATGTAACCCTGGGTCTCCATTTTAACTAATCATGTCACTTACCACCAATCATGCCACCCATTACATTGTCGTACATGACACCAATTGCCACCCATTGTCACCTGGCCCCATCATGTCACCCATTGTAACCTCTCTCCATCATGTCCCCCATGGTCACCTATCCCCATTATGTCAACCATTGCAACCTGTCCCCACCGTGTCACCCATTACCACCTGTCCCCATTATGTCACCCATTGTAACTTGGCATTACATTAGGGATTACAAAGTGGACCATAGCTGATATGGGGTAACAAGGGGGTGATAATGAGTGTTTTTGAATAAAAAATATCGGTTAGTTCTACCTGCTTATGTATATAGATTGTGGTAATCAAGAGTTTTTGACTTAAATACTTCTGGTGAGGGTCCCAACCCAACCTAGTACAAATGTATAAGCCAGATTTTTTAAGTTAAAGATTCCTACTAACTTGTATGGCTACGCGTTCCCATATTGAAAAACTGTGCCAGAACTACATAGCTAATTTAAACCATAAAAAATATAGTGATCGAAAGCCATAAGATTGGTTTCACTTCCACTCAATCACAAAAAGCCACGGAAAATTTTGTAATTAGTTCTTTAACTATTATATTATAAATGTATATATAGTAATATTGGTTTGTAAGATTTTATGAACGAATAGTATTTACCATTCGCAGTATTAAGTTCACTGCAACAAACTGTGATTTCATAATGGTCTCCAAAACTTAGTAAAGGTACACTATTTCTATATCTTTGAGTAGATGTTAGAGTATGGCTTAAACGTAGAAACAATGTAAAAACGGAAATTAAATTTCTTAAATGTGAATCAGACATTATCTTGTACCACAAAGTTGTGTATATAATAATAAGTATTTATTATAATGTATTACGTGTTTTCGCAAATATTATAAATAATATTACGACCACTTCCATCTAAGATGGGCATTGGAAGTCTTATCCAACCAAATGCCGATTAGAGATTCAATTTTGCATGCATTCGGAAAAATGTTAAATTATGCCCTTGCCCATAGTTCTAATTCTGTCTGTACAAATACTATTTTACAAAAATTGTGTTTCGTAAGGTAGCTAGTTCCGAATTCGCTAAAATATTACTATATAAATAAATATGAACTATATAATATTTGATAAAATATCGAGTACTCGACTGGGTGCTAAGTATTTGCAGAAGGAAAATAATTCTATTTTATTATTACACCTGCACCTGCACACCTGGTTTAGTGTGTTCATTGCTTCTTAGTACCCGTTGTACTATATCAGCTTTCGTTAGGTCTCTTAAAATCAACATGATAGTGAAGACGAACATTGATAATTGTCATATCTATTTATGGTTAGCAGTAGCAGTTAGAGTTACGTCAATGTTGCGATAAGGTTACCTCACCCCAATGTTTTTGATTTAGAATTTGACTTTTTTCACTTTTGGAGGACAAATATTATGCAGGTTTGTCTTCCAGCTAATTAGGCAACAAAGTATCCATGGGTTCTGGTTGGTGGACAAACGTGTACACTTGTCCTCCAGAAGTGAAAAAGTGAAATTCTCAAAAACATTAGAGTTACGTTATGTTCATTATTAATGGATCGTTTTTATTTGTTCCTTGCTTATTTATACAAGGCTCAAGGCAGTTATTGGGGAAAACTTGTGAGGTTAATCATATGTCAATAAAGCAATACCAATAATATTTTTTAATCTTTAGTACTGGCTATAGGTAAAACTAGTTCTCTTACGCGTCCACTAAGTGTTAATAACTAAGAAATTTTTATGTTCGTATAATTTGGTAACAGGCAGAAATGCATTATTAATGTACATTAAGTAGGTAGGTATGTATGTATGTATTTATTAATCAAACATAGTCCGCGCCATTTCGATACACGTTACAGGGTACACTTACAAAAAATAATCAAATTAGCCAATATGTCCATTAATTGTACCAGATTCAATTTAAATAATTATACATATGTAGTTCAATAATAATGCATTTATCTTAGCTTAGATAATGTACCTCTCCTTTTATATTTTTAAATTGATACTATTTCATTGTGAAAGTATAGGAGGAGTAGTTTAAGGTGGAACAAGCGAGCGAGAGCAATTTTTGCTTGATTCATTTCAAAATTATTGCGTAAATAATAATGCACGATAACATTACGATAATATACTGATCACAACAATGTAATAACATGTATTTTGGTTGCAACTTTTTGAATTATGAAGCATGGCTGTGAGTTATCTCACTGCACCCTTTCACATAAACCATGCTAACAATATCTATTTCATGACTGTTCACTTCCATAAAAATTTTAGAATGGCCTAAATTAACGACGAAACAACCTTTTGCCATTCTAAATCACAAGTGGGTTCGGTACCCACTCATTAAAGTTCTTTTTTGGCAATTTTTCCTTATTATTACTATTGTGTGACTTTTTATTGCAAGCTAGTTTGGCTTTTGAATTGTTAAAACATCCTACAATACCGTAAAATGTCTTAGGATAACCTATACCCCAAAATACCTTAAGATACCCTAAAATATTCTAGAATACCTTAGAATACCCTTAAGTAACCTAACGTCCATAAATACTCGTGGGTACCTTAGAATACGGTAAAATAACCTATTACGTCCTTAAATACCCGTGGGTACCTTAGAATTTCCTTTAATACTTAAACACCCTTGTATAGCATAGGATACCTTATAGAATCCTCTAGGAGGCCTAACAATACCCAAGGATGCCCTAAAGTAACCTAACATCCTCAGCCACCCTAAAATACCTTAAATATCATAGTCGATTTTGTTTGATTGGGTAATGTTTTGTGTACCGCTTTAACGTCCAGCTTTAATATCCTAAGGCACCATAGGGTATTTAAGGATGTTAGGTTACTTTAGGGTATCCTAGGAAAGCTATTAGTTATTAGCATGGTTTGTGTGAGAGAGAACAGTGGGATAAAACAGTCAAAATTCACGTCACGTTTACATGCATTTTATGTACCTAAATAATTTCAGGGGCCATTTTTTAGGGGTTAAAGATCCCCATTGGATTCTATAACCTCAAAAAATGGGCTATTCACATGCAAATGAAGCTAATTGGTGTATTCATTGTTAAAATGTAAGATCCGCGAGCATAAGGTCCCCTCATTAATTAAGAAATCACCAAGCAATAAAGGGTTATGTATACTATACCACATCTATAATTGTTCAAGGATATTATGTTGGTGTTTGTATAAGAACTTACGCTGTTGTTTACTACCAAGAAACTTATAAATTCTTTCGCAGCAGCAAATAAAAATGCTGAGCAAAATTCCAAAAAACATGAGCATTAACGAGCTGGAAATATCCAAAAGAGAAATACTCTGCATCTCGAACGTCATCGTGCCTTTTGGATTTACTTGTGCCATCCTCTGAGTATAGTTTTGCATTAACCGTGATTGTATCCCGTTCTCAAACATACATATGATTCTAAGTATGTAATAAAATATATTAATTCTACGATATTAAATTAATTAGCATTTATCTTTTATTTTGTTATTTTGAATTTTAATTACTTATGACTAAAAAATTCCTTGAATGGCGATCCTCGTTTGACGAATGCTCCTGCTCTTGTTGGAACATTATTAATCGGGAGTCTCGACATTCGATTCACAATGTGTTCGGTGAAATTTTCAGCGTAGAGGCTGGCCGCGTAAATTTCCCCCGGGATCCCAACAAAAGCTGACTGGGTTGAAAAAATTTGCGGTAGAATTTTTGATACATCTTTAACATGCTCAATAATATCCTTTTTCGTTGTATGTCCCTATATATCCAATGTGTAAAATTTTTAAAATTGCCAATATACTGAGGACATTATACAATTAATTGCATTTCTCACTTTTGCACTAAATTCTGCTATATGTTGATATCCACTAGCATACATCTTGTAATTATGAAAAAATATATCTTCATATTTCCTCACTGCAGGTATCTCTACCGAGAGAAAATAAGTCAGAAATGATGAGTACGCTGTAGATAACAGAATTGCACATAGCAGTCCACATAGCATCACTCCTTGTAGCGAAATTAAATTCGGGCAGCGATGCCATCCTTTTATTTTAATAAATAATATCTTGGTTAATTAAAATTTTAGTAAATCTTTAGATTTTTAAAACAGAATAGGAATACCTTTCATTGTAAAAGTCCCAAGGACCCATATAGGTGCCTCGTTCCAGAAATTATTGTCGTCCTCAGTTGCGACGTTTATAAGAGTTTCAATTTTGACAAAAATGAAAACTGAGAGAACGAGGAAAAACATGGTGGTGAAAGATGCTATCCAAACATCCAGTTGTAATGGCAGAGTAAAGATACTCTGGAAGCTTACTTGATTCGGTTGGACAAAAAATACAAACAATCTGTGACAATCAGAAATCACTTATTTTAAAATCAAATATTAAGTAAATTGTTTCATAATATTTTATTTTGCAGGGTTAAATCAAACTTTGCACTCTGGATGGGATGGAGGTACGTAAAATCAGCACTATCAAATGCGGTGGAAGACGCGATTGACAAGTCGGCTTTCCCTCGAAATATTTGTTCGGCCATTCCAGTCCATGTCCCATTTTCGTAGCCAACCCATCCACTAGCTTTCATCTCAACTCCTCTAAAAGCAGGAACATTAAATCAAAGATTACTATGTATACAAACCTTTTCTATTAAAATATTTTTATCTAAGCTGCAAAAAGCGTGATAATGCAATTTTTCCTTTGGAGCGTGTCTCTTTTATGCGTTTGTTCACGCTTGTTCTATGCTCTGCATTTCTGCCAATTCTGCACAATAACTCGATTGTGGTACCGTTTGAGATATCGTTTTTCCGCATGACCTGGTAGGTTACCACGAACGATCGAACTGAGAGATTGTATCAATCAATCACACTGATTCGGAGTTATTACCACGACCACAAAATTTTTAAATTGAACCAAGGCCAACCGTATTAGTTTTTTGAAACTTTACAACCAGCATTTAGTCGGCTTTGATTGCACTATATTGCAAATGAGTTTGTAAGACTTATGAGCCAATAATATTTACCATTCGCAGTATTATTTACCAATATACAATGCGATTAATTTTTTAGATTAATATCAAATAGTTCCTTTTCTACAACATGTTTTGCCACGGTTTATTATAAATATCTTCATATTAAATATTATTAAATTATCTTTATAACTGTTTTGTGCTCTACATTTCTGCCAGATGCAGGTTAACTCGAATACGGTTTCATTCAAATCTGCATAGCCTAGATACTAGGTAGAGTGCTACCAGACCACGAACGATAGGACTGACAGATCGGATCAACCAACCGCCCGCACTCACTCAGAGTTATGACCACCAAATTTTTTTAATTGCACTATAAGGCAAATGAGGTATCAAAAGCACTGACATAATAAAGATATTACAGTTAATTAAATTCAATAATACAAAGCACTGATCACCTTGATAAATGGTCAATAGCAATAATATATAATGCGATTAATTTTTTAAAATGTCTAAAAGTTCCTTTTCTACAACGTTTTTTGTCACGGTTTATTATCGATATTTTTTATTAACTGAAACATTGTACAAAACGATGTTAAAAGAAACGTGTAGTAAACCCACTAATTATACACACATTATGATTATGTTCAACTATAAAAATTGAATTTCAGATAAGCATTAAATTAAATTTTCTAAAAAAAATTCTTAAAATAATCCCTGTAAATTTTACAGTGGCTTATTATAGGTGCCTTGTATCATAGCTATTTATTTACTAAAGTACTGATTGAGGACCTCTTTTGTAAACTTCTTAATATTGACCTCTTGTAGTATTTTTTCAGGAAAAATATTACATTTCTAAATGGCACTATTGAGTAGAGAATGAAATTATGGTAGTTATAGTAGCACTTACGTAAAATTCAATGAATCTCTCATAAACCAAAATTGTTCAACATCGTATCCTCCTAAGAATTTCAGTAATTCTGGGTCGCCATTTTCAATCAAAGCCGTCTGTCTTGCAAGTTGTGATCGAGGATTGTACTGTTGGGTAATTGATTTAATCTTACATTCTAGGCTTGTTTATTTTTTTATAATGCAGTTGTTATGATTTTAAATACTAAAATAATAGTTTACTATTTCAACTGCCGAGATGGGTGCTTTTCGAAAGTTATTTCGTCTGGAGCATTTTCGTTGCCAAATGCTATCAACCGATTCGTTTCCAAAATATGATTTTGTATTTTTGATAACTCTATTATTGACAGAATACATTTCTGTCAACAATACTTTTGATCCGTAACTGACAACAATTATTTCTTGGTTGACTAGTATATTACTGGCAATTTCCTCCAATATTGTTTCGCTTGAGTCATTTCTGTTTTCCGAGGAGACGGTTTCACTATTATTAAGGAATACCAGAAGGACTAATGGTAACCAAATTTCATATGAATCTTTCTTCGGAAATATCTGCACAAAATATTTGCATTGGAATTGATTTATATTGAAATGGTGAAATTGTTAACTTATGAAAGCGTCTTACTTACATGCTTAACAATTTTCGACAAACTTGCTTTGTTAGGATTACAAATTAAAATTGCAGTTAGATAGGCCGATGATGTTCCCATTGAGGAAATATTAGAAACATTTAAAGATACTGCTAGTTGAATACGATGTCGGTTTTTATTTGAGATTAAATCATAAATATCTGCAAATACAGTGTTATTGAAAATATTAAATTAACTACTAGTTGCGTAATTCACATGTCATATATAATAGGTCAGCCTCTCAATTTTTTCAGGAAATGCTAGAACCACAGTTTTTCAATTTGGGGTATAGCAGCAAATAAGCCTTGGCTGATTTGCTGCTGAATGTTTGTTCTGGTCTCAATGGTTGGTGGTGGATGAATTTCTATCTTAGCCTAGCCTGAATACGTAACATGAAGGGAATTTTCACTAAAATTGGTTTTAAAAGATTGCTGTCCCTGTCCGGTGTCACAATTCCACGTGTCACTCATTGCAACCAGTGCTACCCTATGTTCTATGTAGACCTTGGTCTCCATTGTAACTAATCATGTCATTTGCCAACAATCATGCCACCCATTACATTGTCTTCCATGACACCCATTGAAACCCATGACATCGATTGTCACCCAATGTCACATGGCTCCACTATGTCAACCATTGTAACCTGTCTCCATAATGCTCCACATGGTCACCTATCGACCTATCCCCATTATGTCACACATTGTAACCTGGCATTACATTAGGGATTACAACGTGGAACATAACTGACATGGGGTAGCAAGGGGGTGATAGTGAGTGTTTTTAAATAAAAAATATCGGTTAGTTCTACTGGTAATCAAGAAAGAGCTTGACTTGAATACTTCTGGTGAGGGTCCCAGTCTCAACCAAGTACAAATGTATAAGCCTGGTGTTTTAAGTTAAAGATTCCTAACTTGTATGGCTGCTTTTGCTTTCCCATATTGAAAAACTGTGCCAGAACTAAACAGCTTAACTTAACCATAAAATATTTAGTGATCGAAAGCCATAATATAGGCTTCACATCCACCGGATCACAAAAGGCCATGGAAAATTTTATGGTTAGTTCTTTTACTATTGTATTATAACGGTATATATATTATAGTAATACTAGTTTGTAATATTTTATGACGAGTAGTATTTACCATTCGTAGTATTAAGTTCACTGCAACAAACTGTGATTTCATAATGGTTTCCAAAACTTAGTAAAGGTACACTGTTTCTATGTCTTTGAGTAGATGTTAGAGTAGGACTTAAACGTAGAAACAATGTAAAAACGGAAATTAAATTTCTTAAATGTGATTCCGACATATTATCTTGTACCACAAAGTTGTGTATATAATAATAAGCATTTATTATAATGTATTACGTGTTTTCATAAATATTATTACGACCACTTCCATCTAAGATGGACCTTGGAAGTCTTATCCAACCAAATACCGATTAGAGATTCAATTTTGCATGCATTTGGAAAAGTTTTAAATTATGCCATTGCCCATAGTTCTAATTTAAGTTAGCTACTAGTTCCCAATCCGCTAAAATACTATTATATAAATAAATATAAACTATATACAATATAATATTTGAT
>JAQFYC010007482.1:0-10412 GCA_034694165.1 Tomocerus mixtus
TATGGACAAAAACTGCAATTTGGGGAAAATTTTGCTTATTGCCTAGGCGTTAACGTTAATGCCGGATTTTGCTTAATACCTGCAACATATATATTTCTTATCTTAATCTTGTCTCTTCTGAGCATTATACATTAGTGCATGCGTCAAAGAAATACATAAAAGAAAATATGTGGGGAATTATTACGTTCATGGGGAGTTAAGACTTTTACGTACCAGAAATCATAAAAAACCACGGCATGGGGAAATAAATCGTCGAATACAGTAAATAAAAAATGTTTTAGGTAGCATGTATGCATGTATCGTTTTATTAGTAAGAAAAGATCACAGTACTTTCATATTAATATGTTTGATGTTGACTAAGGATGAATTATTGAGCTTTCAATGTCATCTCAATTCTTTGCTAATTTACTAAGTAATATAAGGTAGTCCAAGTCCAAATGTACCACAATTGTGCAGATATGTATGTATGTATGTAAATGATGTTATATTGCACTAATGCTAATTCGTGATCAAAACCGACATACTATACATATAGCTACAAGTTGTATCAATTCTCAGAATTCTGAGAATGGATACAAGTTGTAGCTATATACTTATCTCTAATGTTAACTTTGCACAAACTAGATTAGCCCAAACGATTTTATGATCATAAGTATATATGACAAATAAAATATCATTGAGAGACAGCTAGTAAAGATTGTGACGTGATACATATAGTGCTTATACTTAGGTACAAAGTTAACTTATGGCTCCCACTTAAATCATATGCTGTCTTCGCACCTTTGTCTTCACGTTTGACAACTTTAGACAATGTGGACTGTCTGTATGTAACAAAAACAGTAAACAAAAAATATATTTATAGTTTTGTTTACTTCGCTAAAGTTGTATGGATTTGAATAATAAAGCAATAAAACGCATGACATCACCATGCAGGGTAGGACAGAAGAACAAGAAACGCAAGAGCCAAAATCCAATCAAGGTTCAAGGGCTGTAAAATTCTTTTCCCCAGCCAGACCTGCTAATACAGATACTACATTTAAATGTGCATTTACATTAGTATATGTTTTCTGCGTCGGCTCATCTATCTCACTGAAAGAATGAAACGCACTTTTCTGCACTGTAATATTCCATAGGTCTTGAATGAATTCTGAACTGAGTTTACATAAGCATTTACATACTACATATTACATTACATGTGTGTTGGATTAGTGTATGTTCCATAAAACTGCCAAGTCAGTCGCTATTGTACTTAAATTGAGTAGAGAAAAACAAAGTTGAAATGCAAAGATTATTTCGGTAACCAATTTGGCTCCTTAATTTTTATTTAGCCAGAAAACCCAATTGCCGTGTTGACATTTCTTAAACGCATTTCTGTTGTGTACATTCACATTTAATGTTTCCTCTACATACTGCTGTGGTTTAAGTAACTATTTATTAATAGTCACACACTAGAGGCTCGATATCCTTACGATCACTGTTTACGGCATTTAACGAGCTCATTCAAACACGTGTATGGAGCGATTAACATGTGCATTTATGCGTAATTTGCTTTGAGAATCCAATCGCAGTTATAAGCAAAGAAATCTTAGGTCAGTTTATATTATTATAAAAAAATCACTTTCGTAAACTGCTTAACATTGAAACAAATTCATAATTCGAAATAAACAGTAAATGATATAATTATTAAACTAAATCTAAAATTAAACGATGTATACGTTAATAATGCAGTTAACTAACAAAAAAGATACTTTTACTACAATAAGTTATGATATTTAGGTGATTAGGTGATACAACCATATAAAACGTTCCTCTTTAAATAGAGTTTCCAATGTCAGTTACTTATAAACAAAACGATCGAGTATATATTATATGTACTTATTATTGCATAGGTTCATGTTTGTCCTTCTTACGCAACATCACACCAATCATGACCTAGGTTCCCTTAATAGAAACTGTGTATTTTTGGCTACTTGTTCATCAAACATTAAGCATTTTCAGCACACTTTAATGTATTATAGTTAGGTGTGAATCTGTGAATTACTAGAAGGTCAGGCTACTCCTGCACTTCAATGCAAAATGCGTGCGTGGGCTCTTAACTGTATACAAATGCATAAAATTGAGTAAATGCTTCAACAGTCTAAGCTAAATATTAATTTCTTGAGCTTAACTACAAATATGTTAGCATTAGTACATAAACATAAATAGTGGATTTCCCTTGATAAAGTAGAAATAAATAGTATGCCCAAACTGTCTGCCAAGCCTATAATTTGTCGAAACGGATTAATAGAAAACATTCTTTATGGTTCCGTCGTGTCACAAATAACATTCATTCATCCACTTGGTTTCATTTATCTATGTACCTTCCAGCCTACGTCAATACATACAAAAATTCAGAATTGGTTAAGAACACAATAGGCAGAGGCAGAATGGATATTATGTAAATTAATTTGCTGATTTTGTATAGAAATTGCAAATACCGAGTTTAGGTAGGTTATGTAGGCATTTGTTATTGAATAGAGGGAAGACCAGAAAATTGTGGAAATGTCTGGTTGCAGTAAATCAAACGAGACTATCAGTTTGGTTGATTTGGGTTTTGGTTGCTGTGTGTGGTGCAATCGAAAGGTTATCTGTCTCGCAAAGATGATATTGTGGGTTAGTGAATAGTTTATTAACTGAGTTTATTTATGGGTGAGTAGTATATAGAATTTATATATTCTATGGGATGAAAATGACCTTCTCAACTCAATGTAATGTAATAATGTAGGTATATGCAAGGCAATTCATAAACACAGACTTGCCAAAACTTCTGGTATAGCATTTATACGTTGGGAAAAGATACTTCTCTTATTTCTATACAATTTTATATCCAGCAAACTTTGCTGTTTATAAGAAACTACCTATCAGTAATATATCTATTTACCTATGTAGAGTAGAAGTTTTACTACATACATACACATAATATTATGTCTACTACATGCAACATTACAATAAGTAATAAGCATACATGTACACAGAATGACATTTAATTAGATGTACTAAGTATTATGTATAACTGAAATATTAAATACATACCTACATATTTATATTATTGTAATCTAGATTACTTTTATTGGGATATTGATACACTGGCTGGGTCTTGGGAGCATATTATATATATGTAGTAAATTCTAAAGGAAATCTTTGCCCTCTCGGTTATCTTTATCCAAGTGAACTAACGACATTTGAATGAATTTTGGTCACGGTTGATTATATTAAGATAGCATTCACATTTTTCCGGGGAGCATATATTACTCACATAACACTCCTTGTCTCAGAGAGTTCAAAAGTTAAGGTTAATGGAAATTCTCGTTAGAAATCGAAACATTGCACAGTGTAAGTGCATGTGTAAGTACTATATATAATGTAGCCTATGAATCAATGGAGGTAGAGGTACACCATGTTCTAGAATCCGAAAGAAATGTGACTCTGTTTATTCCTATGTTGAACGTTGAAATTTCATTGAACAGATTCATCAAGGAAAATTGTCTGACCTTTTAGTGCAAAATTAGCTCTTGTATCGTTTAAAGTAAAATTACTATTTAAATACTTTTTAGCTAATAGCTATTACTATTTGTCACAGTTGACAAATGTAGGTACATTCTAAGTACTACTTTCAATACATTCGATGAAAACGGCTGCAAAAATTTGAGTACAATTTAGAAGGAGGATTAGTTCTTATCTGTTCCATTACTACGAAAGTTTTTCTTATGAATAAATAGCACTGTCCTGAAGAAATAGGAAAGAGCAGAAAAAGGGACATCATCTTATAAAGCAATCAGGAAATATTTCTGGTAAAGCACGTGCTTGGAAGGTTTAACTGTAAGCTCTTTTTAGTTGATATAACTTCTGTGCACAGTAGTTTGTGTTCTTCAACAGATTTTAACAAAAGTTGATTATTCGCATCCTATCCCAATAGTGCATTTAATAAAGATTTTGCTTTAAGATCTTAAAGAGGTGCCCCTGCAACAAGCTACCCTAGATAAGAGGAAGAGTAGTACTGAATGCATATCTAGGTATTTTCATTTTATATTCATTGAAATTCTCTATACAAAATAATATCTGGATAGTAGTACGGTCAGGTATTTATGTGTAAAATTGCATTTACGCGAGAACTTAATATATTCATATCATTGAGAATTGTCTTAGCGTAATGTGGAACACAGAAAGGAAACAAAAAGAATTTCATTCATAAGTCATAGTATTTTAAGTTACCTACGCAAGTAAGTGAGAAAAATGCGCACGTGAAACAACAAGATTCATTGCTGATCCGAGGCTTAACCTAAAATCCGGGCCAAAAAGTTGGAGCAGGACGGAAAAGTACATACATTCATTCACAGTACCCATAGTATAGCTGATAGTACATTACACAATGTCTATATGTCAGTAAGGAATTAGACTAGCAGAGTAGCACGGCGCCAGTGCCTTTGTGTTTACGATTATCTGCCAAAAACTTATAAACGAACTATTGTTAAACTGACTTTTACTAGATCAGTGTTAGAATCTATGTGCTTTCTAAGTTTTTCTTTTAACTATATGTGTTTTAATGCCATTGTACTTCTACTCAGCACTAATGCTTAGGGTGATGCAATACATTCAGCATAATATACAATTATATAAATATACAAATATATGCAATGCATATATTATAACGAGCATATTCTTGCAGCAAGGCGAGGGTATAATGACAATGACTACTCTGTAAATGTAAATAGATATTGGTACTATAATCTAGCGATTTATGTCACAACACAACATACACGTACATCATTTGTGCACTGTGTACAAACTTTTGGCTCATCTTAGATGAAAGGGCTAATCCAGTTTATATCCAAAATGATTAATAATATAACAGAGCTATTTTGCGTTGCAGTAAGCTGTAATTAAATAGTCAAAAAGAAAATGTACGTGTAAAAGCTGTGATGGGACCGTACGTACTATAGTAAACACGTATGCCACTCCCATGGTATATCAGCATTTTAATGAGCCTGAATTTTATAATGATGAGATGACAGTAAATTAGTAAATGTATGCGTCGGTGTTATTTGTGTTTTGTTGCAGGTTAATTCGATTATTATTTAGGAAGTCTTAAAGAACATAGATTAGTACCTATTGCCTAGTATACCTAGTGCCTAGTTTACCCAGTAAACTACAAATCTAATAATTAATTTTGGAATAATATATGCGTACCTATTTGCATGAATGACACACCCATAATATGTGAGTAATTTGCTCTACAACAGATTCAATTTGCAAATAAAATTAATAGAACTGTAATTAGGTATTCAAATTAAGATTGTAATGGTACAGTAGTCATAACTTCTTTCGCGAATGGATCTAAGATCTATGAATTACTGTAGTAACGCGGAGAAAGGCTAACTATAACAAGGTAATGTTTTTGTATTACCCTTTTTATGTAAAGATCAATCATTTCTGTAAAGAAGTAGTTTTACATGATTCATGTATAAATATTCTAATTTCTTCCCTGTACGCACCTGTCAGTGAAAATTAGTGAACATCATCTTTGGCCTGTTTAAAATACAACATTTCAAATAACAATCATCGTATTGTAAGTGGAAAATGTGCATCCTTTTGTCCAAAGATTTTGTAAGGCACGTTGTGAAATGACTGATTATTAGATGATGAGTAATTATTATTTATCACTAACATACTATACCTAAGTAACTTGAAGCGTTGTTTAGAATACAAAATGCCATTGTATCCTTTTTGGTGCATGAACAATTGTCCTTCGCCACAGAAAAATCCATGCTGTTTTCTGAGTATTAAAAATTCGACGAGACTATTTCATATTGGAAACTGTGTAAGATGATTTCTAGTTCATAAATAATGGAATACTTTTCAGTTGGGTAACTTATTATTGAAAGTTGCATGCTAATCTTGGTTTTCTGTCGTTATCACAAGATCCTATGTATGGCTGGTGGAGTTGGCCTATTTTTTTGGGTGTATTCCTATTCCTACCAATTCATGAAACGGGGTGGAAGAGATAACGCCAGCGCGGAGTGTGAGAAGTCAATTATTAAGCGTCTTAATGACAAATACTTCATATCTTTATCTTTGTTTAAGAATCAAGAACACTTAAGATTTGGCAACTCAATATTCGACATAAACACTGTACTCAGGTTACGAGGTTTGATTTGGAATGACATTGTCTCAAATTATTATTACATAATATGCTTTTCTTTTAATTACAGTAGTAGCATAATAATTTTTAATTTTATATTTCCTTAGGAGGGATTTTAGTATTTGGATCATTAGCTCTACTGTGCTACGTGACCGCCTCCGCTTACATCATTAGTACTTTTTACAAGGTACCCAAAAAGTAATTTTTTAATCATATTCACTATTTCCATATTTAATTCCACTGTAGCATGCAAAGGTCCTAATAATGTAATCTATTTATTATCTATTCCTCATTTCAGTCGCCAACGAAGAACAGATCCCATACTAAGCGCAATTTTTTCTTCTACTCTATTTTTTCAATAATTGCAGTCGTTCTAACAATTGTTTTTGCAACCTTATTTTTTTGGCCGATTCATTCATGTCTTTTCGAGCAGCATAGGATTCCCGTACTTTTCCTCACTGTGGTTTTCACAGGACCTTACAAATTTCTCGAATGGGCAGTAACAATTCAGTACTTAAGGATTTTGAGTTCATTTGGCTTCACTAGGAATTTGCTGGGTAAGAATATAACAGCAGATGAGCCAGGATGGCTAGTGATCTGGTGTCGAGACAAAAACCGACCTGAAGATTTCGTAAAACATCAGGAAGAACAGAAAGCTGAAGCAGCTACAATAGATCAAATATACATTAAGGACAAAATGGACTTAAGTGAGTACAAATATCGACAGAAAAATCGAGCTAGAATTAAACGTACAGAACTGGCTGAAAGAATAACTTGGCAGGAGCGCGTGGGGAGGTACAGAGGGGGACTCCCAGATCCAGAAGAAATAGGCTCAGATGGAAGTGGGATATTCAGTGTGGACTCCACGGGAACTTGGGGCTCAAACATAACTCGCTCCATGTCCAGATCTTCTCCAGACTCTCAACTCAGTGTTGATACATTTATGGAGGAAGATTATTATGGCAATATGGCCAAGCTTGGCGGTGCAACGCTATCCGAAGCCCTTTCTACATTGGCATATCCTTCTACTATATCAGAAGCTACTACATTTAATCCAAAAATTAATTCTAAACCAAAACCCCCTGAAAAGAAGAAAAGGAAAAGGGGAATTAAAAATAGAAAAGAAAGCATCGTATCCGGAAGCGATGTGTCAACTAAACAAGGAGGTGGAAAACCCAAAAAGAAAAAGATAAGCGCCCCATCCGTTATGCCAAGTGTCGCCAGTAAGCAAGGTGGAAAGAAAAACAGAAATCTAAATCCCAGTCAAAGTGTCACATCTATAACAAGTGTACAAAGCACTACTGGAATGGTGTCAACGGCACAGGATTCACAATTTACAGTTACTACCGTTAGTGAAAAACAAAATCCCAAACCAAAGATTGCGAAAGGGAAAGAATTATCTGTCATGAAGAAATGAGAAAGACCGGGCCAATATTTTGACTTTACATCTTGTATGATTGTTGCAAAAAGGTTGGCCAATAAAATCAGGATGTATAATGATTCAGAATTTTACTATTTATTTGATCATTGATCTATATGCACAAATGAGGAACTTTCTCTCTATTCTCTAATGTAAATTCCTTTAAATGCAGCTGCAAAGAAATTGGAGAAAACTTACTTCTTTCGGTGAAGGTAAAATAAATTGGATTAAATTACTTCAATTCGATAAGATTACAATTACGTGCATCGTATTATACCTCACAAAAATAGAAAACCATTGCAGATTGCAGATGCTTACAATTCTTGTCAAATACATATTATTATAATATGTCGTATTTACAAATAAGTAGAGATTAGTAGCGCAGTACACTACATACGCTTTTAGGTTGTTTTAGTCTTTGTTCCAGACATTTGCCTTTAAGTACTTACTTCATTCCAAGAGAACGTTGTCTCTTTAGCTCAAAGTGTAAAAATTATCTCCGTTGGTATTCACTTCCAAATTAACAAATTAGACGCTTATGTGAAGTTAATGTTTACTATGGTATAGTGTATAATTGTGATGTAATTGGTTGTTGACTACAAAACTCTCGAAAATAATATTGAGATTGAGCGGAAGCACATGTTCTGCTCATGGATTGTTGATAGGAAAGGATTTGGAAACCTGACAGAATAGCAAGGTTAAAACAAACGTAGTATTTTTTATGTTGTGTTATTCGGAGGTATTATTATTATGCAGCTATTCTCTATAGTAAAAACTCAAATGAAGTTAATTCTGCTATATGTGCTAAAAACACAGCAGGAGAGATAAGTATGTAGCTAAATGCTAAAAGTATGTATGTACGTATGTGCATATGTCCAACTTAGGGTTAGGGTATACCTAGACGTAGTAAGCATAAGTAAGTGGTATTTTTCAAGTTGTGGTGGTAGGTTATGTAATTTATGGGGTACTATATAGCAAAGCAAGGAGAAAAGCTTTATAATCACATACATTATAATGTCATATCTAGATCAAAATAGCAAACTAAGATTAAAGTAGGGATATAAGTTGGAAATTACATTAGTTCAGCCAGTTGAGCAAAAAGTTATCAATTTATCCCGTCCACTTGAATCAAAAGTGTTGTATAAATATATAAATAGCGGCAAGTATTTCGTAGGCTAGAATCTGAAAATATAATATTGAACACAAAGTAGAGATGATATCTAAGCACAATTTTTCCCAGCTGTTCATGTAAATTTCAAAATACATACGTAGATACGTTTTATGACGAACTGTAACTTAATTTATTGTTAGACGGCTTGGCGGTAGTAGTGTACTGTGTACTAGCTAGCAGTTAGCGTTAACCTTCACAGAGGAAAAACATATTTTTGCTGAGTGATTACATGAGAGTAAATTCACTATAGAGTACATCTTTTCCTTTATTAAAGCACGCACTACCCAAATGCTTACGTTACGTATGTTGGTGTGTTCACTCAGATTTGCAAATAGATAGCTCTAATAATAATTTTAGTTAGACAGCAGTAGGTAATATAATATTTTCAGGTACGTCATCTCAGCAGAACTAGCAAGTAGCTACTTTACTAACCTACGACAAGTTCTAGGCCAAAAGTTGTTTATTAAGAGAAGATGCTCACTAATTATAAAGTGTACTGTCCCATCCGTACGCATATATACAGTAAGACTAAAAATCTCCACACAGCCGAATCATTTTTAGATTTTAGAGATGATTAGATAAATATCTGTATTCAGTTAACAATTAATCGTCTAGATATATTGTATATAAATATACACAAGTCGTAGTTGAAATTGTTTTTAAGGAAAAATACACTAGAATATAATTATGCCGTACTTAGTTAGTGTAACAATAAATTGTCTTTTATTTTGAGTAAATGGGGCATTTATGTTTACAATGTGTGCATCAAATGGGTACATAAGCTTTAAATTATGTTTTTATTATTTTTTTAAACAAACTCCTGTATAGGTAAAGTCATGAGTATTGTATTGCTTTATGGTGTCCATTAAGAACCGTTTTAATATGACTTAATACGATTAAAATATGTACATACGGAAAATACGGATATAAGATGAGGTGTAAGCGTAAGATGTACAAATTGTAAAAATTTCTTAAGAATAGATCAGCGCTAATGAAGAATTCTTTGAAATTGGGCTAATTTAGTTGCATAAATAGTTTTGGGTGAAGTTCAAAGCTAGAATACAAGCAGGAAGACTATGCCTTCATGAATTTGCGATGCGTAGCGTAGCCAAAAGACAAGACACTTCCACGAATGAAGGGCATGGCTGTTGAACATGTTACATATACATATACAAAAATACTGTTATAAGTAAATTGTAGAACTGAAGGTAGTTAAAGCTCATACGTTCTAATGCACATTTAAGTGTTTTAGATACCTATACTATTTCGTCCTTTATCCGTATTGGTGATCTATCTTCCTTTAGGAAGCTTCATTGCCATGGATTGGAATAGGGTATTTCATGTTGAGCTGTTGCGAGTATTCTTGACATACTAATTTGGTAGGTCATACTACAGACGCATATAAATATAAACTATTTTGAAATATAGATGCACTTGAAATAAAAATTTCGTTTCTAATAGCGTTTATTGCTAAAAATAAGTTGATTCCTTGTATATGCATTGGTTTTAGAACTTACGAGAAGATTCTCTATATGTATTAAATTGTCAATGACATTTATCTTTAATTTTTAAGGGGGACTCGATGGGTAGCACGGATAGGAGAACGGGTCACCAGTACAAGTTAGACAAAAATGGGTCACATA
>JAQFYC010007483.1:0-10411 GCA_034694165.1 Tomocerus mixtus
TCTAGATGGTTATAAGCTTTTCCTGCCTCACTGAATTCGACCACACAGTGAGTCCCCTTGTAATAATAGTCATTAGAATGAAGGCAGCTATTTTATATCAGTTGCCATCTCTTCGGCTGCTTTATTAAAACCTGGACACGAAATGGGTAGCTGTAGGAGCTAATTATGGAGCTATCTCGTTAAATTAGCAGCGTATAATAATATTGTTACATACTAGGATAGGTAGGAAAATACATACATTGCAAAATGAAGCTCACATATACTATATACAGCACAGCATTAATAAAAGGATTTCATTCAACCTCTATGTCCTGAAATTCCCAAACTTTTCTAAATGCATTTTATCTGTTGCTTTGAAATGAATGCAATAGTATACAGTAGTTGGTAGTGTTTGACAAGAGGTTTCAGTTTGCATTCATTTTTGAAGCTTACTTCCTCGTAATATAGGCAAACATTACTTAAAATAATTAATTAATAAATTATGAGTATATAGATTATCAGTAATTTTTGCGGCTACCTTTTTCGGGGAATCTAAATGATGTACCTTGATTCATAACTTACATTGACAAACAGTTATGTATTGCCTTACCTTTCATTTTGTTTGACTTTTGTTGTTAGTCTTTCATAAGTAGTCAGTAGCATTAGAAAGTTTGAGGGTAGAATGGTACAATTTATATTGCTAAGTGCTATAATTGTAACGGAACCAGAAAGGGATAATGATGGTGACTGATTTGAACCATTTGCCCAAGATAGCTGCTAAATATTCCCAGAAGATTTTTACAAAAAATGTTAACTGGGTAAAGTGATATTCCTGGTCTTAGTACACTTTCCGTCTAAACTAAAATTTATACGATAAATATATTTATGCCTTAACTCAGATATACTAATTTGTGTTTTCGGAAACTTTAATAATAGCTGTCACAAATTCCTCAGTTTGCCCTAATAACTTTCCCACATATAAAGTAGACAACCATAAATATATTAAAGGTGGACTGACTTGAAGAATTAATTAATACGCAAATCTTAACAAAATTACTGAATACACACAAAACCCTAATGAATATTCATGGCTCATCATTATCATCATACGATTCCCAAAACAGCATAGTTTCATCTCAACAAAACAAATTACTTTACCTTCATTATCACAGAGGTGATTGGTCACAACAAAGAAACGATTAAGAATAACTTGACTAATAACGATGCTGCGCTCAACAACAGTTAAAAGCGAATAAATTATATGTAACTCATACAATACTAAAGCAAATATTATTTATTATCTATGTCACGTCATCTCCTTAAGGAAGAATGTAATATTAATTTGGTGATGTCATTGCCCATACCTAACTTTACTTATAAGGCAATGTACGGACATATTTATTATCGAGTACCTACATCATTTTGCTGGACATAACTGGCTACTAGAAAGTACTACTCATACATAATATACTAATTAGCATACATAACATGTTCAAAATGGGAATAGTCAATAGGTTCCGTTCAAGTTAAGCTTATTAGAAATAAAAAATACATGTGTAATGTGTACATGTAGTATGGAATTTGATGTTTGAAATATTTCAATTTCCGCTTGGAGTTTATTCATAATATACCTAACGTGCCTAAAATGCGCTGGTTCGGTTGATCCCATTAGTGACCCTAAGGTAAGTTAAGTGATAGGGGACGGATATTTATATGTAACGTGAATAGTATGTACCTACTAGTTGTTTTGCTTGTATGTAAATCCTCCTAGACTCAAAGGCTCCAATTCGGCGAATTTTAAACTGCCGTAAAACTCAAATTAATATCCGGGAAACTTTCTAGAATATTATGCATTTAATTTCGTCAGCAAATTAATCGACCAAATGAAACAGATACCTACCAGAGGATTATCATCATCTACTTTGTATCCCATAATTAATAAATAATGTTTAACTCGATCGTGGACAAAGTCTAGAGAAATTTATTTATTTTCACTGAAAGCTAACAATTAAAATTTTAGTTTACTTCGACCACGCGTGCATATAACGGGGAATATTAATATTTTAGCTTATATTCTGTGTACAATGGCGATATGTTAGAATGTGGGTAAATAATTCAATTTTAACGGTAAGGCATTTATGGATATATTAATACAAATGTAGTAGTTTTTAAATGCGATAATTATTACAAGCCAATAAATTTAACATTGTGATGAACTATTAGTACCATTAGTAGATAGATACTTATTAATATTCAATAATCTATCCCCCTGTATAACATTTCAGCTCAGTCTTCAAGTCAGAATAGAAGTAGAATATTTTATGCAAACTAACTATGGATGTGCTACATTTAAACAGATATTTAGCTTAAGACAGCGTAGCACCTATATACCATTTATTTAACTCGAGATATTTATGATGCTGATAAGAGAATGGCTTTGTCAAAACAAAATTTGACTCTTAACTACATCTTAATTACCATTTGGAGCAAGCATCAAGCAACCTTCTGCTTAAAATTATTATTTCCACTTAGCTACTTGCAGTAGAATTCTGGAAGTCACATGCACTGTAGAAAATGTTAACCGTGGCTGTCGATATTTACAAGTATTATTTGGTGGATAGTTTATTTGTTAATGAATTGAGGAATACACTTGCTGTATTTCTTAGCTGAGTAACTGGGCAAGAAGTTAATATATTTACCATTAGCAGGTGCAATCAAGGTGAGAAGAAGTGTTAAGGAGGGGTTAGGGAATTTGTAAAGAAGGTATGTATACGATTGATAGGCTGAATTTAAAAAACATCGGCTCAGAGAAACAGTTTTTCATTAAATTCAAGATCGCAACGAGGAAAAAATTTACAACCAATAGATAGTTCCATGCTCTGTATTCTCAAATCTTCATTAAAAGTTAATTCACGTCAGAAAAATAAATGCCAAATAGTAGCTTTCAACTGGGAATGGTAAAGAATTTAGAATGGAACTTAGGAATGGGAGGATTCGCAGTCCAAGACTCGGGAGGAAGTTTGACGATTTCTATGATGGGGATTGCAGGGTAAGCCAAAAATTGCGATTTTTGAAGTCTTTTCCCTAAGAGTGAATTTTAGCAATATTTTTAAAACAAAATATTTTGCTTTTCCTACATATCTGTAATTTCCCAGCTAATTATTGGCAAGCAATTAATTTAAAGTTAATTACAAATTAATTTGCATTTGTGTTGGCAAACCCCAATTAGCTTGGGGAATTCTTTCAAACAATTCCGTATTAGAACCTTTTTGACAATTATTTCGCATATTAAATGTAATCAATAGTTGGACCAAGTACGGGATGAGTGTCAACTTCGAAAGCCAGAAGATGAAACATGGGATATGGATGATCACAAAATTACTTTGAAAAAGTTGTTGAGAAGATATCGCAGTAACATCATAAGTGTACTATTGATAATCCTTAATTTTCCTTTATAACACTTACTATACATACAACAATTATTTTGAAAATACAATTATTTTAACTATGTGTAAAGGGATTGACAACAAAACAAGCAATTGTCAACCGGGAATTGTATGGGGAAAACGTTCTGACTCCTCCGCCAAAACCTTCTGAATTGTGGCGTTTCGTGAAATCGATTTCACTTGGTCTGAATCTGCTAATTTGGATTTGCGCCTTATTAAGTTTTGCTCTCTATATTGCACAGTATTTTTATACTGAGCATATTGATAATGATCATGTAAGGCTTTTTCGAATATTTTTATGCGACAACATCTTTCTGCAAATACTGTACATTTTTTTTCTTGGTTTACAGCTGCTATTCTGTATTGCTCTAATGGTTGTCTGCCTCATATCCGGGTTTTCATTTTACTACCAAGAGTACAGATCGGATAAAATATTAGAGTCGTTTGCAAACTTGGTTCCTAGGTTCGCATTGGTAAAAAGAAACGGTCGTCTCACAGAATTGAATGTGGATGCATTAGTCTGTGGAGATATTGTGGAAATACAATATGGAGATTTAGTTCCAGCAGATATTCGAATTATTGAATGCCATGAATTTCACGTGGACAATTCCAAGCTAACTGGAGAAACGGATCCGCAGCGAAGACTTTCAGTTTTCACTGATGACGATCCAATGGAATCTAGGAATCTCGTTTTTTTCTCCACTTCCGTAATCGAAGGGAACGCTAAGGGGATTGTGATAAGAGTTGGGCCTAACACAATGATGGGGAAAGTGGCTACGACTGCTAGTCGACTTTTAAAAGTTACCAGCCCAATTGGAATTGAAATGGATAAACTGATAACAGTCATGACCGTTCGCTCACTCATTTTTGGAATAACATTCTTTATCGTGGCGAAAACAATGGGTTATCATTGGATGGAGTCAATCTTCTTTCTGATTGGGATCATAGTGGCCAACATTCCTGAAGGCTTATCTCTGACTTTTACGATGATATTAGCACTTACTGCTCAGAAAATGGCCAAGAAGAACGTTATCGTAAAGAATTTGCAAAGTGTAGAGACTTTGGGATCAGTTTCGGTGATCTGTGCAGATAAAACGGGGACGTTGACTCAGAATAAAATGAACGTTGCTCACATGTGGTTTAACGATCAGATCGCCGAGGCAGATACTTCTCTCTTTCCCTCTGGAAAGTCTTTTGATATTTACGACCCTGGTTTTATGGCTCTGAGTAGGGTAGCTGCTTTGTGCTCTCGGGCTCGCTTTAAACCAGGACAGGAAGATGTTACTGTTAGTAAACGGTGAGTCACAAAATGAAATCTTATTTCTTTTCTACAGGGTGGGCCAAAACGATATTCAATTTTCCAAATACAATGAAATAATATGGGGATTTTATGAAATACATACCTGTACCTATTTATGTTATTTATGAAACCAAGGTGTATGTAAATATTTTTGTAGAGAGGTGGATGGGGATGCCACCGAAACAGCAATTCTTAAACTTTTGGAAATGGACCTTGGAGATGTTGAAAAATATCGGAGAAATTATGTTAAATTATGCGAGATCCCATTTAACTACCGGGACAAGTATCAAGTTTTCGTTTATGACTTGAGAAATGCAAATGTTCCGAAACATTTTGTTGCTGTCAAAGTATGTAAATTAATTACCTAGGTACATAACGGCAAGTCTTGCTTATATACTACTGCATAATTATAATGTAATTACAGGGAGCTCCTGAGAGAATATTAAAGCTCTGTACTAGAATTCTTGTTAAAGATGTGGAATACCCTTTGGATTCTGTTTGGCTAGAGAAAATAGAGAAAGTCATTGACGAAATTGGAATGAAAGGAGAGCGACTTATAGGTTAGAACAAGTTTAAATATATGATTTTCCCATTTTAGAAATTATTTGAGCTTGAAATATTAACGAGTTTAGCTTTTTAAGGTTTTGCAGACTGTTTCCTACCGCAAGATACATATTCCAAAGGGTATAAGTACTTCCCCCAAAAACCTGAGTTTCTTAATGCAGGATTAAGATTCGTAGGTTTAATGTCGATGATCGACCCGCCCCGGGTTTGTGCTGCGGATGCAATTTCAAAATGCAGAGCGGCAGGTAAAACACGTATCTGACATGATGATATCTGATAAATCTTAGTTATTATTAAATTCAATTATTAAAATTATAACATTTTTAGGTATCAAAGTCATAATGGTCACAGGAGATCATGCTTCAACTGCTGTAGCAGTTGCGAAATCTGTTGGAATTATTTCTCCATGTAAGAATCTTTGGTTTGCTACCACTTCCATTTCTGTAGATATTGTTAGGAGTTTAAATTGAAAGTTTTAACATTTTAATTGTTAGTTAACGAAACCAGGAAAGAAAAAGCCCGTAGGAAAGGATGCCCTGTTTCTGCAATCGGTCTGTCGGAAGTAACAGCAGGAGTTGTAACAGGCTACGATTTGAAAAATATGAGTGAAGAAGAGTTGATGCACATTTTAAAAACATATCAAGAAATAGTTTTTGCAAGAACAAATCCTGAGCAGAAATATAATATTGTTGAAGCGCTTCAAAAACTGGGTTACATTGTGGCTGCAACTGGGGATGGAGTTAATGATAGTCCCGCAATGAAAAAAGCAGACATAGGAATTGCAATGGGAAATTCCGGAACGGAAGTTTGTAAAGCAACTGCAGATATGATCCTTCTAGATGACAATTTCGCTTCGATTGTTACGGGAGTAGAGGAGGGTCGACTCATTTTTGATAATTTGAAGAAACTACTTCATTACAATCTTACAGACAACGTCGCACAAATGTACAGTTTCTTCATTTTCATTCTTCTGAAATGTCCACTGCCGATGGGCACTATGGCCATGTTGTTAACAGTGTTGGGAACTGATGTAATGCCAGCTGTTAGCATTGTCTATGAAGTTGCCGAACCTGGAATCATGAAATCAAAACCTAGAAATCCGAAAAAACAGAAATTGCTCACAGCACAGTAAGTTTTATTCGAAATAATCGAAAAAGCAAAGAAAAATTCAATTTCTAATTTAAATTTTCCGTTTTTCCAGATTGTTATCCTACACTTATGGACAACTAGCAGCTTTGGAAGTTGCTGCTGGATTTTTCACATATTTTGTCGCAATGGCATACAGTGGCTTCCTACCATGGAGGCTTATTCACCTAAAAACAGCATGGGACTCCAGAGCTGTTAACGATCTGGAAGATTCTTTCGGACAGGAATGGGTTAGTATTTTGGGAATTTTGGATTCCTTAATTTTTTAAATTAATTTTCGTTTCAGTGTATGAAATAATGCATGCAATGTGATCCTTTTAGAGCTACAATGCTAGGAAGAAACTGGAATCCAATTGCCAAACATCGTTTTTCATTGCAATTGTAGTTATGCAAGTTGCTAATATCCTTTGTTGTAAATCCAGACGACAAAGTATATTCAGCAGGAAGAAAATGTAAGATTTTTAGCCTAAGCTCATTAATCTATAATTTTCATCACCAGCTGAATTTACTGTTAATACACGTTTTTCGTACTTTAGAAATTGGATTATGTTTGGGGCAATTGTGTTTGAACTACTACTCGCTGCATTTTTAGTCTACAATCCCTTTTTCGCGGAAAGTATGGGATTAAGACAGCTAAAGTAAATACTGTGCCTACTCTTTTATCCCGAGTATAAACATATCCCTTGAAAATAGTAATTTAAAAATGCATTGTCTGTTTTGCAGAGTTGTGGAATGGTTTCCTCCCATCCCCTTTGCAATCTTGTTAATTGCATTCGATGAAATGAGAAGAGTCGGTTTACGGCATTTGAAAGACGGATGGCTCAAGAATGAGCTGCAAATATAAATTCTTAGCTAATTTAAAATACAAAGATTAGACATCTTGTCAACAGCTTCCATTTTTATTAGAGTGACAATTGTATATTCTCATTGTATCCAGTTTTCAAGTTTCCTCCAGTTCTTGTTATATTTAAATAAATATTAGGTGATATTAACGAAAGAAATGAGATTTAGATCTAGAATTCAAGAATCTATTTTAATCTAGAAAAAAAGATTTTGCAGAATCATTACCTTATACCACACGGTGTGGTGTGCACATATCCACGACAAAATCCCTTGGAATTTCCACAAATGAATTTGAACATGTAAAGCATTCAAAGTTCCTAAAGCAACTAAAATATACACACAGATACAGATTATACTCAATTAAAACTTTAACCATTTTTCTTGTTGGAAGATTCAATCATTTTTTCATCACGTTATGCGCGCTTTCCAGAAAGTTTAGTACAAATCTAGTCTAGTTAATTTTATTCCCAAGAAATCTAAGTTGAACCAAACATCAAGGTCAAAAGGACAAAACTGTCAAAATGCCGATGATACAGTTAGACGATAAGGGACGTCCAAAGTTGACATTCTACGAACGTGGACCGGGTCCTGCAGGATACAATTTGCCACCTTTATTGGGACGAAAGGATCATGCCCCTACACATCGAATTAATCCAGAGTATACATTCGGACTTCAGTTGCCATCATCCTTTCTTTTAAACAATATAGGACCTGGAGCTGGAGCATATGTCTTAGCTAGTGGGGTGAAAGCCAAAGGAAGATACAGGGCCCCTGTTGCATGTCTTACTCACAGGAGACCTCCAAGTAATATTATTTTCAATAATGTATTTCGAATATTGTTCAAACAAATGCAAATGTAGGTATGCAGCTATTACAGATACTATGATTTGTATACAGTAAAACCGAAGCCGTATCCAGGACCGAATGATTACAGAATTCCCCGTCCAGACATAAACAAAAACAAGGCTCCAGCATACACTTTGAGGATTCGCCCTCCTTTGACATCAAAAGTGAATACACCTGGACCTAATGCGTATTTACTGCCAAGAGCAATCGGACCGAAAATCCCAGACAAGCTTGCAGCAGCAGAATGTACTTTGTAAGTGCTGATAATGAAACATTAAAAATGCCGATTAGCACAGGACTTGCAACAAAAATATACTAACAGAAACAAAAAATATTGACAATATAGGCAGACACACTATTTAATCGTAATCAAACGCTCCAACTGCAATATTACTATTACATTCCATTAATCCTTTCGATTTTAGTAGCTTTAGGCAAATATTTGGATAATTATTGTGTAACTCGAAAAATTCTACAGATGCGCCAATTCCACTTTTACATGCTTCTTATCAGTAAAGTATTAGGTAGTTAACAAAGTATTATGATTGTTCAAGTTTTTCTACTTTTTAGCAGCTCGTAGGCAGATTGTAGGCGCCAGCAGGGATACATTTGCATAACATAAAGCTCCGGATGCACCCTTTTATCATCTAATCATTTATTATTAGTGCAGAATAGAAAATACTAAGAAATAGGTAACGCTAACAGGGTATCTAGGGGTTTGTCAGTTTGATTTTGTATCAGAGCAGAGAGCAGACCCAGGATGAGGAATAAAGGCTAACGGATGAGAATGTTGAGATTATAAGAGTGCACAACATTTCGACAGTGGGAATTCATTCATCCTAAATAATTGTACTGGTCTGCTTGCTTCTTATCTATATTTGTTTGCCTTTTGCAATAAAATGTTTGCAAATATCATGTTTTTTTCTGTTTACAGAGTTGGTAAAGCATTTTTTATCAATGCGAACGATTTTTTACAGTTTTAGAGATAACTATGAGTAAATATCGAAGGGATAGCTCATTCATAACGCCCATGATATGCTCTATTTCACTTTAATTGCCTGTCAGAGTGTAAATGATGTCCGAATGAAGTTACACTGAATAAACAGAGTCAGGAACAGCGAGAAATTTTGCGTCATTATTTACAATATAATTTATTTAGTATGCGAAAGGGAAATGCGTTTTTCCTCATCACAGCTTTTCAAAATTGTCTCAAGCCCAAAAGTATTTCCAATTCCTACAGTACTTTACTTTTGGAATACGCTACGTTCTTGGAATTTTGACTTTTGGAAAATTGTGACAATTTAGTAGGCCGCACTTTTATACTTTTTGTTACCATTTGCTAAAATTAATGTAGCGAATTTAAATACTCAATGCTAATTTAATTCAGATATTAACTCGGTTTATTAATTTTATTCTATGATGTTACAGAAAAGGAGAGAGGAAATTCAAACCCTTGAAAGTGTCTCCTGGCCCAGTTTACGATATTGGAAAGCCAGAATTGGTCAAAAATCGAGCTCCTGGGTACACAATGCGAATTAGATGGCCCGACTTAACTATGCAAAAATATTCTGCCAGTCCAGCTTCATATAATCCGTATTTGAAGACCTGCACTTGTCCTCCGGGATGGAAACTTGGAATTCGTCATAATGACTTCACTGGAGTATTCAAAACTCAATGTGACAAATCCCGCTATGAACCCTTGGATTAATTCATCAATATGCCTAAAATCACTGCAAATAATATTAATTTATCGCAACTACTTATATGCACTATTCACCCAAAAATAATTTAGAATTATAGCATCACTTACAGATACATGATCTCAATGCTTTACACTATTCTATGCGCACCCATGTTAGTAAATGATATTCGCATACGCTTACTTGAACAAAAATGTAAAAAAACATAATGTACTACATGACTTTGTATAATATGAAGAGTTAACTTGCTAAAATCCTATTAGTACATAATAAATACGCAACGAAATGTTTAAATATTGCTTGCACATTTCTTATATCATCAAGACACGTTCATATGACTGTAATTGATTCTGCTATTACCTGGAAAATATTCATAAAATAGACTAGCATGGTTAAACTGTAACTGTATTATTGTACTTTACCTTACTGTAGAAAGTAAATCTCAATCTCAAAGATGCATACATAGCTATAGGTAGTTTGTAAACTTTATATACGTAAACGAAATACATGCTGTAGACGAATTCTATCGGGAGAAGAGAACATAACCACAAGATAAACAAGTTCTATAGGCTAGGTATGTTACAGAA
>JAQFYC010007484.1:0-10411 GCA_034694165.1 Tomocerus mixtus
CTTGAACTCTATATACATTATATACATACATCGATTATGCTCATCGAAAAATCGGTATCGTGTAAGAACTAGATATAAATAAATTCAAAGTTCGGTCAGAAGAGAAGGTGGTTTGTCATTGAAAATATCATATTGACTTGATGTTAGCCTACATTAAAAGAGGTGCTTGGGTGTTTGTACTTTGTATGGTATTTACTATTTACCCTGGTGCAATGTCTCTTCCTCGTGTCCTGTCTTTTCTGGTTTGGTTTAGGCTGTGTTGCAGTCTCAGTAACACATACAGTGCTTGAAATGCATTTTCGCTTGATTCTGGATTTGGTTGTTGTATTGTAAGTGTAAAACGATTGCTTGGTATTCGTGTTAGTTGTATTGTAGCTGTACTGTAATAGAAATCCTGTCTTGTACAGTATTGCTTACACTATATATTTGCGTGTGAGTGAAGTGAGCGAATGTGAATGTGAGGCTGTTCCTGTTTTTACAATCTAGTGCTATTAGTATATGTATGTAGCTACCTCCAAAGAACTAGTTACATAAAATAGTATATATTGTAGGTATATATTTATATGTAGTGTATAAGTATAACATGTATGTGTATGTATAAAAGTGTAGCATGTACAGTATGTAGTAGTGGCAGAAACAAACTAGTCTAGTCCCTTCCTCTGACAGTGTGGAACATTCTCTAGGAACTATGGCTGACAGTAATACTGGCCAACATGGGAATGATGGTCTCTCTGCGAAAGTACAGATAAATCACTAGTTTGCACTTACGTTCTCGTATTCCCTCCCTACATGGAAATAAAGTTGGAACACTCGACTTTGCTTTCTCTTCCTCTGATCTGCCTTGCTTTCCCCGTTATACTTACTCTGGTTCTGTGTATACTGTATTTATGTACGCAGCACTTTCCTTGCCTTTCCTCTCCTCCTCAGTTTCTTTGGCTTTGGCTTCCTTCGCCTTGGCTCTGTCTCCTATCTTTTGGCTATCATCCTCTGCCGGAAATTGCCCTTCGATCTTTATTGTTTGTATCTCTGTAAAGTGGCTGGTGAATCTTAACTCGATTGTATTTCCCTTTTATACGTATACAATACCTACTTACATGACTTATCGACACAAGGATACTAGGTATGAATCTACATTTAAATGCAATTCACTTCTCCTTCCGTTATCCTTCTCATTCTCTCAATTTTTCTTCCTTGGCTTCCCCTCGGCTCCCTCTATCCTTACTAACGAACATTTGTCTCTTTTCTCACTTAAGATTAGTGAAGACTGTTATTGTTACCTCCTCCTGCTCATAATAATTGATTGTCAAGATTTGAAAATGCTTATAGCTACTAACTATATAGATTATACCTATTTATATCCCTCTTTTATATAACATAGAATCAATATACATATACTAAGCCTATTTCTATTTAGTAGAGACAGAGAAAATTCAATCTGTGTTGTATGTATCTACTCAGCCTGCGTATCCAAAACTAATTTTATTGAGAGACGGAGGAGAGCATTTAATTTGTGAAATGAGGAATGCAAACTTTTGGCGGACAAGTTTTTCTACGGCAGGCAGGGCAGGCAGGTAGTAAATTTAATCGCATTGCGGTTCAGTGATACATATTATTATAGTGGTTACATACATACTAAAGTTAGCAGAGGAGGAAGACTAACTAACCATCTAACTAGTAGTAAGGGAGAGTGAAGTGAAGCCAACGCAACGTACATCTTTTTTGTCTCGCTGCTTCCTCCTCCTTCGTTTTACTTTTCTGCTGATAGTTCTCCTTTAACGTGAGCACGAGAGAAAGGAGTACATGTAATGCTACTGTATTGTAGAGTGGTAGGTAGTAGGTAGTAGTAGCATGTAGCCGTGTGACTCTGACAAAGGGGAAATGTCTAATAGGATGAAACTGTCTAGTCTTGGTTGGTCGGCTTGACTTCAATGCTTGGGATCTACTTCCAGTTCGAATGCAAAGGCTTTTTCCTAAAATGTATGAATGTATATGTAGAGACAAGAGATATACATAGACATAGAGGTACAGTATAATATAAAGTGCAGTCAGATGCTCAACTGCAACAAGAATTGTGTTCTCTCTGGCTGTAGCCAGAGTCAGGGCAGGGCAAGCCAAGCCAAGCCAGGGCAGAACAGAACTGAGCAAAAAACAGTGAACCGTACACGAAAGCTAACAAACAACAAGACTCGTCCAGAATTCCGTCACAATGAACTGTATCGTGACCTCAGTTCCAGTAAATGCGAAGTGAAATCGAGTGTCTCAGTCAAGTGGAGTTGAAGAGAAGATATCAGACTCAGCGAAATTCTAGTGGCTAACTCTTTACAATTTCAATTAGGATGAGTGTTGAATAGTTTCAAGATAGAAGTGTCTTCTTCTTCTTCTCTCCTCTCAGCAGCCTTTCCTTTCACCATCTGTATCTATTTTACTGCTTGCACGTACACTATAATAATACTGTATATACTGTACCTACTATGTTTGTCTCTAAACTATATCACAATCCCGTGAAATAATACAACGCCACACTACACCGTACCACAGCCACACTATGAATGAATGAATGCATGCACAACAGAACACCAACCAAACCACACAAGATCTCTATTACAGTATATAAGTATGCCTACTGCCTACTGCCTACCCACATTCATATAGCCTCCATTATAATTCTGTTAACTCCATCCTATGCACTTTGTTTAAAGTCTCTATATTATTCTTGAAATGGAATGAACCAGGAATAGTTCTGAATAACTGGATTACTTTTGGTATCTTTGTTGATACAGATATGCGCATACATTATATTATAACTGGCAACGGAAACTGTAGCTGGAATCCTCTCTGCTCAATAAAATTGTATGAAATAATATTTTCTGTCAAACTTTGTATAAATGCACATTGACCGCTCGTGATCACCAATATTGCCTAGGTATTATTAGTACGCGAAAGATAATATGCAGTTATGTAAACTAATATAAATATACAATTATCTATACAGTATGTATCAATTATAATCACTGCATACACAATATATGTACATGCTTAGTATATCTTAGTCGTATCTGCAATATTAATGATGCTTGTAGGAAGACAAAAATCTCAATACACTATTATCCAATAAGAAAGTTACTTTTCCCTTACATCGTCGTTTTGGACGGATGGTGTAATGGCAACCTTTTCCCTAAAAGTGGTATTGTGACATTTGCCGGAAGAAAATGAAAATTGATGTGAATGTTAGATTCATTGATATTTGATAACTAAGGAAAAAGTATATCTGACTGTCGGAAGAATGTGTAGGTGGGAAATGTGTTCGAATGTGTTGCAGTTTGTATTAGAACTCAGCATTTGACAATACTTGCCAGTTTTGCGTTACAACTGATACCAGTACTATTTTGTATCATGATGATGGTAAATGTTTACCAGACCATCGTATACAGTATGATGCAAATTTTCTATGGTACCTGCTATTTCCATAGTGTGTAATAAAATGTATTGGTTGGTGTTCCTTACATATTTCCATTATAATATTGACAGTAATTCCAATACAAACGATAATACAATAAGTGCGTAGGTTCATAAATGGCTACTCTATTTGTATTTAATGTGATATGGTGGGTGGGAAGAGAAGCCTGAAGGGATAGGAAGCAGGCATTTAGTTAAGTGAGTGTGAGTGCTATGGGCAGAAATAGAGAGAGCCGAGTAGATCATAGAAGATAGACAGTCAGTATCGTGATTGTACATTTTTTGCCTAGGGAAGAGAGTAGAAATAAGATGAGAGAGACAGAAAGTGGAGTGAGATTGGGAGAAAAGAAGGAAGTCTGACTGATTTTAGGTGAATTTCTTAGAAGTGAATTGGTTGAGTGAGTGAGTGAAGTGAATGAATGAGTACTTTTCAGTTTGATTTGACTCCGCGTCCAACTCACACTGACTTCTAGCCAACTATTCACTACTATCTCCCTATCCCTGTCTGTCTTGTAATAATAATAATGTATATCCCTTGACTTCACTTGCATGTCAATACAGAGTGCTACAAAAGAAGCCGATACAAATGCATTCACCATTCTCAACGGTATGGTAGCGCTACTCCCAAAAGAAACCAGAAATTAGACCCGAAAACGTTCAAACATTGTTTAATAAAAGCGCTGACATTTGCGCCGAGGCCCTGAGAATAATTTGCAAATTAAGGGCTCTCTAATATTTAATCCTCATTTATGTAGCTCTTGTGACTTTGGATTACTGCACAAATAAACACCAAGGCTATACCTTCCCTGAAAGAGGATGCAAATTAATTATTACAATTATTTACAACTCTGTCGGTATTTGTCCTGAGAAGAGTTTCGACATATTCTGCGTCACCCTGTAGCTGTGTGGGCCTACCTATTTTATACATTACTATAGGAAGAAGTCGAACATCGAATGGAGAACTAAAAGAAAACTGAACTGAGCTGATGTTCGATTCAATTTTTTTGGCTGCTCAATTCCATGGCTGGCAGTGATCCGGGGTGATCTGATCAAACAGTTTTTATTATGCTCTTTTCATTCCAGCTTTTCTTTAAGCTTCACTAAACATATTCTCACTATCTAATCACTATACATTGTCATTGTCATGTACTACGATTTTGGCTGTCGAAACTGTCCCTCCATTTGGGTCTGTGCCTGTATTTAATCGTTCGAAATATTCATACATTCCGTGGCAAGTATTACATTCAAAATTAATGTTTTCCTAGATAACCAATATCTATACATTATAAGCTATTGGTTTCACTCGTATACTTTTTAAGTTGTTTGAATGCAGGATGAAATTTTCAGTATGTAATGTGGTATATATGTGGCAGCACAAAATCATGCACAGTTACTTATTTAAATTAATATTCGTATGTTTATAATCTGAAACAATAATGACAGTTTGTCATTTTTGAAACATTTACATGATGCTTTACTTGGAATGCAAAAAAATATTTGTATTTTTGTACAATAAGATTTATATCCTAAAAAAATATGTGCAATAATAATTATAGTCGTGGAGGAAATAGACTTGTAATGAAAACATGAGAGTAAAGAAAGTGGGCTACAAGTGCTCTTTTAATTTTTTTGCTCATTCGACTAGAATTTTTCAATAAAGCTATCGAAGAGATCGAAGAAAGTTCCGTGTTAGAAAAACCAATAACTGACTGATGGACGAACGAACGGTAAATTTCAGTTAGAGATCCGTTTTCTCAGGCACTCTTTTCTTTGTATCTCTGTGTGGGAACGGCACCCATCGGCTCCACATTCTATTTATCTCAAAAAGTACAGGTTCAACTAAAGACGCAGAGATTCTTATCTGTGGATATGTACATAGCTATAGATTTATTGCAAATCTATGTCTTTCACTTAGGTAATATTCAAAGATATACCTTTAGTTAGTACTGATAGAAGTAGCAAGACTCCTCAGTGACGTGAAATTATTATACTCACTAGTGAGTCTTGAGTTGACTCAATTCTGTTGCGAGTTTTCATTTTGCTACTCCCCGGGAGTTATATTAGTGAAGATATAAACTGTATGGATACGTAGTATTGATACTCTTATGGAGGTAGAAGGTGTGTTAATAATACTGCCTCTGAGAATTTATTATACTATATAAATGTAATGTGTAGCATGATGAAGCAAAAGATTCTCTGCTGCTAGTCGGTGAAAGAAAGTGAAGATAGATAGGATATTCGTCCATCATTCGAATTCATCTCATCCATATTAGTTTGAAAAGAAGAGAAATAGAAATAGAGAGAAAGAAGTGAATTGGCTTCAGCTGTTTGGTGTGTAACGAAAGTCATCTCTCTATTGATAGTCTCTTAATAGGCGACTCCTTGCTGCTGACAGCTTCGAGTTTCTCAACTAGATTGCTATCGTGACGCTATGGCCATGAAGAGAGAAGACAAACGTGAGAGCTGAACTCAATATAAGTAACTACCCACATACCAGAAAATATAAGACGGAAGTTGCTTTATAGGTATAAGTCTTGATTTGGCTTTCCCTGTGTTGAATTGCTTTCACTCACTCAGTCTGTTCACAACTCTTACGTTTAGTTCTCATCTTTAGTTTTACTTTCAATTTTAGGCTTCCATTCTATAACCTTATTTAGTACCGTAAAGCGGGCCTACTTTTCACGCACAGCTTTTTGACAGAAAATTAAGTAGTTTCGATGCGCCATTTTTTGTTTAACTGTTGTTCGTTAATTTAGATTATAAGCAGAAAATTTGAGAGTGGTGAAATTCGAAAAAATGAATGAACACGATTTATGGGAAAATCAAATATTTTTTGTTTCTATTAGTCTGCGATTTTGTTTGGATATTAATGATATTACCTGATACATATTTTCACTTGACCAAAAATTCAAGCCAGAACAAGGAACCACGAAATAAAAGTCCACAATGTTAATAGACAATAACATGAGACAACTATTTCAAAAAATTGCATCCCTAATTCTGTAACTAAAATCACAAGCCAAATTTTAAAAATTGCACAGATGATTTTTTCTAGGGTTCTTGCTATTCTTGCTCTGTTATTGCCGCTTGGGTTTGAAGCTATGTCCGGAAACGGTATCACTTCCGACAGTACATTTTTGTGTCTACATACAAATAAGGTTCATAGTCGTTGAGGCTGTTAAAAAGCGCAGTTACGGTAGATATCTGGCTTTTCTTAAGTAAATCTGTGTGGAGGTATGCTTAAATCTTACTGTAACCACTATACTGCATTTAAGAAGTATGTAGGTACATACAATATTATAATACTTATGTACTGTATACACTTGTAAGGTGGTTTGGTTTGCATGACTTGACTTGGCTGGCTGACTAACTAAAGAGAAAGAGAGTGAGTGAATGAGTGAGTAAGTGTGCGAGTTCTCTCTCTATCAAGTTCATCGGAAATGAGAAATTGAGGCTTGGAAGTCACTACTATGAACATGCCACATGGGCCAAGCAATCCAACACAATTATTGCTTTGGCCAAACATTAGAAGCTGCAGAGGAAACACAAGTGTGTCTGAGGAGAACCAATTTCCCATCTTGGCTTCCTCCGTTATACATAAGCACTCATCATCCGACTACCCAACTCTTCCTCCAGCTCTTCTTCCTCTCCCTTATCCACTAACAACGCATTCATTCACTTCCCGTCCTCCTACACTACACTTTCTCCTACTCTACTCAGTACCCTAACATATATAAATAGTTCCCTTAATATTGTCTAGCTTCCCTCACTTTCTCCTATCTCTATATTCTATTTATCTATACTATCCATCTATTGCTTCTCATGTTTAGTAATGACTCCTCTATCCCTCACTAATTGTAAATATACCTACCAACAGTAGTCGCAATAAGTCTTTATAAACAGTCTCATGTAGTATTTTATATAAGAAAATGTAGTTATCTATACACAGGGTCTTTCCATAAACATTTTCGCGTTGAAGGCTTTTTCTTATTAAATGTAGAGATTAAAAAAACCAAAAGATAATTATAAATTACAAGAAAGGCGATATTTTAACTTAAAATTGTAAAAGGTGGGCAAATTATAATATGGCTATAATAAAGCTTTTCATCCTAGAGAATTCTATTTACTTGAAAGCTGATGTAAATTGTGCAAGCGTTTCTACCTTCCTAGTACCTGAAAAGTATAAGCCCTCAAAATAAATTATTCCTGACCCCAGAATCAATCTAATACGTAGCTATAGAATATGGTCTTAGATAAAACTGAATCAGAAATCGTAATTACCCAAGGCAAGTATTTTGCACACAGAAAAACATTTTTCGGCGTAATTTGAGGGTTCGCGTCCCTTTTTCCCAAATAATCTTCGAGACTTTCTCCATTGTGCCTATGACCTCAATGTTACCTTTTGGCTATTCATTCTCTGTGCAATTTTTTATTTAGTTTTCTTTTTGCAACTGTATCTTGTAAAGCTCTGTGTTTACTGATAGCTCAATTTCGTCTATGCTGTGTACCAGTACTTTGTGCCAAATCCTTCCTTTGCCCCAGAATAACTACTAATATGGTATGTGCGAGAAATAAAACAGTTTTAAAGTTTGAGAAGGACTGTAAGGAAGTCACTCTTTTACACTACATATTATGCGGGGACTCGACGCAACAAAGTAGAGTAGTTCATCCCAGGAAAAATGTTTTTCTCTAGACACGCTACCACAGAACATATTGCAGTGCACTTCTAGTCTGATGCTCGACTGACAAACTTTTATAAAGCCATAGCTCATCTAAGAAACAATGGACAGATTTAGTTGAAGTAAGTATTTAGGCATATCTATTGTTACTATACAGTATAATATGTTCTGCTCGCAGTTCTCCATGCGAACAGTTTATTCTGTGTACATTATGTTTGTCGTTGGGCTCGTTCGTGACGGAGTTGCATTTTGGAGTAGTGCACAAGGAAGTAAAACTAGAGTACAGAGAGAAAGAGAGCACTACTGTTAAGTTTGGGTGGTCTGGTCTGGTGTGGTAGTCGTTTTGTTGTGCAAACATCTCAAAACCATCAATCACTTGAACATTTCACCTACCTTGTCAAGTTTCATCAAGGTCCTTCCTTCCATCCATCCGCCTCCTCTTCAACTTACCAACTTCCTTCGTTCTTCCATGTTCAACTTACAACAACACTCTAACAGCACTGGCACTAGCACCCGTCCCCATCACTTATTTTCTTTCCATAAATCTCTTTCGCCCATTTATGCTATTAGCTAACTCTTTCTCCACTTTCTGTAAAAATAGACATACCTGCCTCCTTCCCTTGTCTCCTTCCAGTCTTCTCAATACCAACAATCCTTCTTCCACTGTATTATACACCCAAGTACTAGTATATAGAATAAAGATACTATATTGTTGCATGTGACACAACAGTAAAACCACGTTTTTAAGTTACGGTGATATATATTTAGTTGAAAAGACGTATCTCATATAATTGAGTGAAGATTCCCATTTAAGTTCTCCCATAACTTCGATACGAATCATTGAATATGACACATTCCACATTAGTTTAAACTTTTGTATTTATTGCTTGATAATCCAATTCCTGATTTAACAATTATTAGTATCCAATACGTCAAATATTATTGTAGTTGATAATATTTTGCATTCGCAGATCCTTCTTCACTTGTGGTGCAATTTATTTCAACAAAGGAGTACTACCCTTGCTATATACATTTGGGTTTCCACAAGTAAAATATATTGAAATTTTCATTCAATGTCAACCCTTTCAAAACAAAACATGAAAATATTTTCCGATCGATCATAAGTCTTTGTGGTCAAAGAAAGGTATGTATTACATATTATCATGCAACTTTCCTATTTGCTGGCATTATTATGCACCCTAGACAAATGTTCTAAATATTTGTGCTGTACATATTAAACAAGCATTGGAAGTGTTGTTATGTTATATGCAGTGCATACCAGACAGACTAAGGCAACAGAGGTAAATAGAAAAAAAAACAGAAAAGGATACCAGAATATAAGTTTGTTGTCCAGTCCACTTGAAAAGAATAAAAATAAGTTTGCTCTTGTTTTGTTGAAGTCTATGAAGAATGAAGGGAAAGAGTGGACGTCTCTTAGTCGGTGTCCTTCTGTCTCCTACAAAATTCAATCTTGGGTCTGTCTATCTGTCTAGCCTGTCGCCTTTGAGTTAGTTGACCAAGAGAGGGACACAAAGGCATCTCATCCCAAACCAAGCCAGTACAACATTAGTCCAATTCCATTGTAAGCTTGTCCACTCTCCTTCTTCCCTTCCCTTGCTTTGTCTGCATGTCCATCAGTTTCCAACATTTTCTAGATATCTTATCTCCTATTGTGAACTTTGTAACTACAAATGAAACACGACATGCAAAACCCCTTCATCAAAGTAAGTTCACGTACTTTCAGAAAGTCGACATCTCGGTTCTACTTTTCCTGAATATCTTTCAGGCTATGGAAACACAAATGTTGAAGAATTTTTATGTATGTACATATATGTACATAACATTATGTTGGCTATCTAAAACGCCTCCGTCGTTGTGTTTGTAATAAAAAAGTATTGCAAACATTTAAGCCGTTTTATTGTGGAATATTGCTTTTCTCTACTCGTAATAGGGGATATGTGCGATAGCTTAAGCTGATAATTCAGTCCTGAATCACTAATTTGGATAATTTTAAGAAAATATATACATCCAGCTATCATAGCGATTGTACACTAGACACACACGTGTAAAAACATGTATGATTGTTGATACTGTACTAGTAGTTTGTGTGGTACAAAATCAGGAAGTATTAATTTGTAAATGGAGGAGAATAAATATATTCTGTTGGAAATTTACTGACGTGACGTAAGTAGTCCGCTGCCAAATGGGTTGAAAGCTGTGCATTATAGCCGAGCTGTGATTCCCGGCTAACTTGAGACTAGTGGGTGCTAGTTTGT
>JAQFYC010007485.1:0-10410 GCA_034694165.1 Tomocerus mixtus
GGGACACTGGAACTAGCCTAACAATTAGTAGATGTGGGTTCGATTCCCACCAAGGGCTGCGTTTACGCTTCTCTAAATTTAGTATTATCGGAAATATCAAAATGTTGTAATAGGTTAGGAAAGTTACGCATTAGCAAAAATAGCAAAATTTTAAATGATATAGGCCAGGAATGGACGTTATATCTACCACGCAGTATACTGTACAGCAGTACCTGAGGGATGACTTTTAGTCTGCCAAATTGCGGTAACGCAGGGTCTATGTAGCTTAATGGTAAAGCTACCCTCTGATTTAGGAAAGCCACAAATTATAATTTTGCTAATAATTAAATTATTCTCTAGATTTTGACTTCATTTTAAGGGACTTCACCACATTAACTGCTAACGCTTTCATTTAAGGTCATCATACTCTAGAATTGGACAATTATTTCAAGAATAAATGAATCCCTATTTTACTGCACCGTAAGCTCGCTCGCTTAGTGTTTGTCTTGTCCTTATTGCTATCTCCTATATAAGTAGTTAGCCAATTCCAAATGTAGTGTAGTGTACTAATCTTAGGTTTCGGTATTAGTTATGCCACTAATTACGTATAAATTGTATTATTGTGTTAAAATTATAAATACCTACATATTACGTTAGGATTATACACAAAGTGATCTTGTACTCTGTGGTACACATTAAAGAGAAGATAAGTAATACATACATTTATTGTAAAGACAAGTAAATGCTCTTCTGCATTGTATTGTGTAATTTTTTATATAAGAAGTAGTTGAGAACCATGCAAAGGTAATAATAATATGTTTATTAGATATAGTTACTATATAAGTACATATATTCACGATTACATACGCATGTGGCATTTTTAGTTATATACCTGCTGTGAAATGATGTAATATAAAATGATGAACCACGAATACAGACATACAATACCAGAGTATAAACCATATAAGTGAAATGCTATAGAAAAGTATTAAAGTTACTTCTAAGCCAAGCTTTCATGATGAGTATTGCTGTGAGAAACAAAGTCAATGGGCATTTGAGTCTGGGATTTCTTTTTGCTTGCGTGTATTAAGTTGTATTTAGACTCGAGCTTAATTCTTTCTATATATTCTGTACAGATAGATATACTGATATGTACAACGCAACGTGAGTACTATTACGGATACAGAGATAGGGATAGGTAAAGGTACGTTAAGTAAAAGGCAGACGTACAAAAGAATGTTATGTACCTTACTTAGCAATGCGCAATGTAGAAAAGCTTTCAACTTCAACAGTTCATGCTTGTCATTGTCTGCATAAGTTAACATAACCTTAACCTTAAACTACATAATGCATTTATTAGCATTTCACTCTTATTGTCGAATCACGCATCCTAACCAAACTATACTATCGGTATTATGTTACAGAAAATCTTTTATAGTAGGTACTCTCTTTTCTTATTCTAACTTAAAGTGTGATACACACTACAGATACAATCCATAGAAAATATTGTCTTACTCATAAAAGCACCTGCGTAGAGTTTATAAATATAACTACTATAAAGTATTATTTAAATCTAGTAAATACTTATATAGGTACCTCCACGGGAAATAGAATTCTATTTGGAGTTATCATTAGTATCTAATTGTAATAATAATATTATTGCAGTTCTTCTTACTCTGCACTCTGCATGGACATACATAGTACCTAAGTACATTTTATAGTATACTATTAGTACAATGGTTGAATAAGCACTTAGAAAATAGCTACCTAGGTAGGAACTGGGTACCTACATATACTACCTACCTGTATATGTAAATTGTAAATTGTACCTGTATATAGGCACTAAAAGTAGTATGAAGCACTTCCCCTATGTACAATAGTATTACTTATCTTCAAAGAAATTCCGCAATAGCGACATTATTAAGTAGTAATGTAAGTATTTGTTTAAACTTAGCACGCAAGTATTACAAGTAGGTAATGGCTTCAGTGACTAATCTCCATTATTTCCCAGAGGAATGTCTTAGCATTAAAAGTGGATATACGAGAGACAGTGTAATGGTAAATAGTAAATGTATAAGCAGAGACACCGCAGTCATGCACGGTGAGAAAAGAATGTTGATAAAATAGTAAGATAATTGTAAGAAGAAAGCATAAAGGCACACAAAACGGGTGTACGTAGATTTGTGTTCATCTAAGCGTATCTAAAAATACACACTTAGTATTCGGTGTGGCCTTAGGATGTAGGGAGGTCACGATCCATAAAAAATCCTTGTGGATGTTTTGGGATATCCTAGTTGGCTCTAGGCAAACCATCTCTTTATCGACCATTTTCGCGTCTGCTAAGGCCCTCCGGGCCTAGCTCTTGTAATTTTCAACCAAAAAGCCTTTTCCTCGTCTTCTGTGCGGCTAATAACACTCTCTTTAGTTCTGTCTGAGTGAGTAAGAGCAAGTTTTGTCAGATTCCATTCTACTTCTCTATCATATGAGGTATTATTAATGACTAATGGGAATATAACAATATAAAACAACAACACACATATAAAAAGATTGTCTTTGCTGGTACGATGGGGCAGAGATAAATATAAATATTTTTATTGAGCACATCATACATTATACCTGACATTTTACATAATATTATTACTATACATACTTGTAGAGGTAAGGTAATTAATTTATAGTTTATGTGTAGTAACATACATATTTGTATGACATTTGTATGTTCACAAATCACATTTACTTACACAAAGATCGTGATGTTATCGCTGTCTCAACAGGAAAGTTCACTTTCCCATTAGCGAACGTACAGATAGCAAAGAATATAATTACAATTAGTAAAATATACAAATATGTAATAAGTGTGATTGATTAAGCTGGTCGAACCGGCTAGTTACAGATCTGCATCAATCTTGTTTTATCTTTAGTTTACGTCTGTGTCTGCATAATACATTACTATAGTCGGATTGAGAACATTATTAATATCTTACATCTTACGCTAGTGACGACGACGAGTCTCTTATAGCTAGGTATCCACAAAAGATGGGAGTGTATAGTGTTACATAAGTAAGTAAGAAAAGCGTGTATTCATGCAATTGAAGTTGAAACATTGGAATCAGGTATTACAAGAGGTAAAGCAAATGAAGCAAGTGATCCTACTAGTTTGTACTTTGTTTGCAATGCTAGGAGAGATCCTTTGATCTGGTTCATTCATAAAAGAGTTAGTAGATTAAGCATAAGGATAAGATGCAGTAAGTAGTTTAGTGTATGTAAGTATGTAATGCATTGTTTAATCAGAGTGAGTTTCGTCCAGTCCCAGTCCCAGCCAGTCGCTCACATCACATCACATCATATCGGCCAGGTTTCGGACGAATGTGGCAGAGCAACTTTTTCAGGATTGATTTGACTGGGCTTGACTTTATGGCAAAAATCTACATGATCGCTCTTCTGTCTGAATGAATGATAATCTGACTAGTTGGCTATCACATGAGGGAAATGGATTAAGCTCCACACTATGTATCTATGTGATATTATATGCATTAAGTATGCAGGTAGACAGTGGACTAGAGTTAATAGATTTGCTTTAGGTAGTTTAAGTTTAGGTAGGCTGACATGACAGGAGATACTATGTAATAAATGGGTTTCGTCTATAAATTTCCCTTGTCTTCATGGAACAAATGCTATGAAATCAAATAGATTAGCTGCATACGTCGGTTAGTTGTTTGCTCCTTTAATTTTCATTTCGTCTTTTGAGTTTTTGATTCCCTCACCTCAACTTTTCTCAAGTTGTTTGTTTGTGAGTATTTCACTCACATAATATCATATCACATCACATCACATTATGTAGATTTGTTTTTGTTTCCACCAAGGCAAGGAGTAAGAATAGGGTACGGTCTGTTCTTTGTGATTTGTATTGTAGTGTATTGTGGATTGAGTAAAATTCAAGTCCGCCAGTTGGGACGTGGTCTCTGTCCAAAAGTGCTATTTTCTTGGCTTGGTCTTGAAGGGGGTGCGGGTTCTGTAGAGCTCGCCATATGGGACTCTAAGTAGGAGTTCCCATGGGATGGCCACAAAACCAAGACCAGGACAGGACAGGATCCTAGGCTTTAATCTATGTGAGTTAAAGTGAATATGTAAGGAGAGGGTGGACTGGATTGGATTGCAGCTTATGTAAAACATATAACTCTTCAAATTACTATGATTTTTTATTTTCTGCATACAGGAATTTCTTAATTACATCTGTTTTATGAGTGACTCGGATACGCCCTAATTTTCCTCAACCACTATACTACTCACTCACTCACGTCCATAAATTCCAGTTTTCTCAAAAAATATATAAATATTAATTGTTTGCTATAGTACAGATATATACAAACACTTTCCTTGTTTCTTTGACATGATGACGTTTGACATCCTCCTTCAGACAGATCATCATCTTATCCTCTCCTCACTAATCTATCTTTAATTTCGTAAAAGCAGCTCCGTGTTGTTGTTCTTATTGATGACATACCCTCTTCAAAACCTAAATACAATAAACTAATGAATTTTTCCATTAACGATTAAATAAATAAATACCTGTACCTGCGTACATTTCAATTAGTCACCTAAACTTGTTGAGCCCCATAATACAACACATTATTTAGATAAAGGTATTTATTCTAACATGTACTAAAACTACCATTATCATTGCATGTGGCAAACAATTACCCATTAAATCAGCGACTAGGACATTTATAGGCTTCTTAACCCTTTGCCTCAGCTACAGCCACAACCAAAACCAAAACACAACATACAGTGCAGGACACCCCTGTAAAAGCTGTTTCATTACCACTGCACACTTTCCACACATAAGTACAACATAGAGACATTACATTTTACATGGTACACATGAAATTAATGTTCTAGTCCTGGTCTAGCAAGCTTTCAACCTTAAATTAGTTTCTATCACTTAATCTTAGCATTTAGAATTGCTTCTAAATTGGCTAACTAAAATCCAGTGTCATGTCAAGTAGATAAGTCAATCCTTGTACTGTTGCAAGCAAGCTAAGGAAATTATCTGAAATTAGTTGCTCAATGAATTGATTTGTGTAGCCAGTGGCATTTCGATTAGCAAGCAGTAGGAATACGAATTCGATCCTTCATTCCACTTCTATTAATTGAAAGCTTATAATTATAGTTCTAAACCCTTAACTAGGTAAGTCCTACTTAAATATCTAGCCTTCCCATGTATTTATATGCATATTATTATTTTCTCTACGTCTGCTATGTAAATATTACTTAGTAAACATCAACCTTACTCTTACTAATAAAATATGCAGATATTGTGGGTATTCAAGTTATACTCGTGTATGAATACTTATGACCCCAATAGTAAGTATACCTATGGGCATACATTGAATATTTGAACGGACAAAATCATTATTATTTTATTAAAATACAGAAACTACCAAAAATATTACTTTTGCATATGAAATAGACACACTGTGTGCATAGAGATGGAAAGGGTATAGAGAAAGACCGAGAGAATAGCTTAGAAGTGTATTGAGTTCGACCGAGGGCTGTATTTTGTATTGTATTCTGGAGATATGAGTAGTATATTTTATATACTATATTGTGGAGTAGAGGATAATATTAAGTTATGTCATGTTATAAGAGGGGAATGTTTTTCGGGGCATGAAAGGCCCGAAGCAACAGTTTCGGGAGGGAGTGAGTGAGTTTCCTATACGTACGAACGTACGCGTAATATAGCTTGAAGGTTCCTATCAAAAAAATCTCAGTTGCTTCTTACCTTTCGGACAAGACACGCGACGGCTAGGTTAGTTAGCTTAGCTGTTAGCCAAACCAAAGGCAAAAGCTCAGCTACCCAAACCAATAACTTTACAATAGAAAAGAGAGGAGAAGAAGAAACTGACCAACCAGTCATCAAGCAAGAGTCAAAGGCAATCCAATCTCGATAAATACAATACCTACAGTAAACTCTTGCTTGGTTTCTTCACTAGTAAATACTAAATAGTACTAGCCGTATCTCTCCCTTTAGTATTCTCATTTTCTCTTCATTCTAATTAATTAGAACATTTATCAACCTCAAGTGCCATTTCTATGTTCTTATCGCATAGCTGAATACATAAACAAGTGATTTCGTGTCCAAGTCGTGTGTCGTCCCTTGTGTTATGTTCTTGTAGTGTGAATACATTTATTTACTTACTTACTTTATATAACTACGTGCACCATGCTATACAGTATCCATTACTGTGTGTATTTATGTAATGAAATCTTGTTTACTTCTGCTACTAACAAATAAAACTTGATTACATACATAAACTAACTCATCTTATGTGAAGCATAAAATATAAGTAAACAAATTGGTGTTCAATGTTTTATAAATGACGATTTATAATTGTCTGCCAAAGGAGATATTATTAAACCTAACATTTTCAGTAACATAACATCGGATGTAAACTAAGGGAAATGAAATGCACTGAAGATTCCTTTCCTTCGTTTTTGGTGGTTACCTTTTTTGAGTTCTAGTATAACTTTTCTTAATAGTTATTACTTACAACTTACAAGTTAAAAGTGAAGTTTATTTGTACTTACATGTATGCAATGAATAGACTTACCTAAATAAGTGAAAAGTTAGGTTTCCCCTGATCACTATAAGTCAAGTGTCTTCGCTAACAGGACTAGGACAGAATTCTGTTGCAAACAAGCTAGTTTAATTTACGTTACAGAAAATCTACATGCCTACCTGGGTATGCTTATTTTCGTTACAGTCAAGTAACGATGATAATGATAAATAAAATCCTTCGTTTGACAACGTTCTTTCTACATTGTTATGTAACATTAAGGACATTTTTGTGTCTGTGGAACAATGTGCTTATGAATATTCATTTTGTGGTTACAGGAGAGGGTGTCCGGTCACGGAGGATCCCTTGGTGCCATAACGACAATAGGGACAGGGTCTGGCGGAACAGCATCCTTTACATCAGCAACGAGAATGACACCGACAACAGATTTCCAGCCACCTTACTTTCCACCGCCATTTCCAACGACCCAACAACAAATTGACTTCCATGCGGCTGCACATCTCACGGCGGCTGGGGGTGATCCTTACTCACAGCTCAACTCTCTACACCAACAGCACTACCAGGTAAGTTAATTACTTTCTCCAATATTTCTCCACATTTTGACACCACGAAGACCAAGACAAAATAATTAATATGCCCAAAACTTTCCTTTGAAACCTACATTATCAGTTTCTAAATATATTATATTTCTACTCTAAAAGAAATCCTGCGTCTCGTGCATCTTAAAAGCATTATGTGAACAAAAATATTTCAAATCCGATAAACAAGATCAACCCATCATTATCATTACCATTCGTCATATTAGATTGAAATTAACATTTTCTGGACGATATTTTGAATAGGGTCATCAACTGTCGGCACAGCGTTCCCCACACGAAGTAATAAGACGGAGCGACGGAGAGACACTTCATGTATCAGCACCATCGAATATGCACGCAGCCACCGCCGCTGGCTTTTATGAATCAAATCGGCGAGAGTACACTATTCGGAGAGCAGATGTACTTGTTCCGGCTGGACATGTTTCAATTGACGGTCAGGACAACCTTGTAATTCATAATGCCATTGCTATGGATGATGGACAGGTTGGTGCTGCTACATCTCCGTTTTTCATTCCACAAATGATGGTGAGGGAGGGTATGATTTTGTGTGTGTGTCTGTGTGAGAGATTGAGAGAGCTTTCCGCTTTTCTACACTCATTCCATTACATATTAAAATATTACAGTAGAAAATAATACAGATTATCATGGCGACAGTACCGGTGTATATGTAAGTATTTACATTCGGTACTAAATACAGTATGTATGTTATTATTGAAATGCATAATTCTTTAGACCCACATACGATTCATATAAGATATGCACAAAAGTAGAGTATAATACAGATTGTACCTGTAAATGCGAACTATCTGTAGGTACAAATGCGATTTTTAATGATAACTATATGAATCTACAAAACAAATAACATTTTAGATGAATAATTTTATTCACTTAAAAAGCTTTCTAGTGCCGATATAGTATGTTGAATATTGAATCCATAGTCGTACACATGCTATGTTACAAGTACCTATATACCTAAGTAATATATAGTGCATACATTAAATAATGTGAAAATCATATGCAGGGATTGAATCTCAGTAATGATACTGATATTAATTCTGGCTCTGGTAGATAGATTTTATTTAAAAATTGAAACCAAGAACAAATCCAAAAGATCTGAAGATTCTTCTTTGGTCTCAATCTCAAATATATGTTTCCAGTGTCACGTAAAGATTTTTTTATTCTCCGTACAAGAACATCATCCCTGAGAAAATTATATACTGTGGTATTCTATGAGATGAGATTATTTTCATTTCCTTCCCCTTATAATGGTTTTCTGAAGTGATTCAATAAGAACGACATTCCGTTGAGTCGAAAGAAAGAAAGAAAACGTGATAGTTTAGCCTATAACATAAAATAAGTAGGGTACCTACATGGAGACTTCCAGAACTTGGGTGATACGAAGCTAGAAAGAATTGAATTTCGTTTTGTATAACTGTATTACAGAATTATACTGTACATACGTACGAGAAGGTTTTAATGTTAAAGTATATTATAAAAATGTGCTCTTTCCTTCATTCACACAGGACAAAGCAAAGTTAGGTGCATCTATTGTGTTCTATCTGTTTGTAAGTACATTAGTACATACATACGAATATCCTATTAAAATTTGTATGTTCCCATTAGATAGAATGATGGAATATTCTTTTAGGAAAAGCAAATGAAGGGAGAAAGACCATTAGATGATCAGTGCTAAATTTCGTGGAGCTTTGCTAACTATTAGATATAATGAAAAGGGTTAAGCACAAGGATTGACTACCTAACTAACTTTAAGTTTGTCCACACTGTAATGTAACCTACGTTGCTTCACAGACAAGCTTTTATTCCAGCCTTGCATTTCAAGAGTCTAGCAGTAACATTGTAAATTCATATTCAAATCAAGATTAGGAAATAAAAGAAACTAGAGTCATTCCATTAACTTCTGCATCGTCTCCCGTGCGTGCACCTAAAAGTAATATAAAACAATGCTTTTGGTTTGCTTGAAATCTTTATAAACGCAATACAAACAATTTGCTGTATCTTATTATTATTAGTACAGTTAGTTATATCTGTGAGGTGATATTTCCTATAATATTCGTAAAAAAGAAAGATGTAATGCATGTAACTGCATATCGAAGAAATATTTCTTTATGTAGATAGGAAATATCATTGTAGCTTGTAATCAAGAATTAGATTTCCAATTGTGTATCATTAAAAGGATGCTGGTTAAGTGAGTAGGGTAGCTTTCAGATGTTTTTTCTAATCTTACTCCCTTATTTAATTTAATAGGAACAACTTTGTGATTGTGTTTATGTCTTAAAATCTCTCTGGGGCCACATAAGATACTATACGTAGTTACAGTATTCATCTACTCATAAAATTATGGTTATTACGGCTCTGAACTGTAAAATCATAAAGGCCAAGCCAAGCAAACCCAAAATCGAATCCTGCTCTCTCCTCCAGTAATCCTTTTGGAAGCAAGGGTAGTTTAGTATAACATAGGAAAACATAGTTACATAACCAACGGCAATGCGATACTCTCCTTTACAATAATGGGTCGGTTGGATTCTTCGGATTGAATTGTGGAGAGGAATGAAGATTATTTATGGATGCAATAGCTTATTTGACGATGGCATCATAAACCGATATAAATACTCTTCATCTTCTAATTGTATTCATTTCATTTTATAGAGTGTTAGAAATGTGTGAATATTTAGAGCATTAAAGTGCCTATACACTGTATATTGTTTACAATGTCCAAAATGGCTTATATGCACATAAAAAGCATTAGCTTTTGTCTTGTCGATAAATATAAGTAATTTAATGTTGGTCTGTATGCTAACTGTAGTTACACTTTAGCTTGCTTTGCTATTGCGCTGAGAGAATATGCATGGGATGGGAGTGTTAATAATCCAAGCTAAAAAAGCTTTTCATCTCAAACTTTTCTTACGATCCGTCTCTTTTAAATTATCTTTCAGAACAATGTGGAGGAAAATGCAACCACATACATCACAGCAGATATTCCTCTTCTCAAAAGTAAGTAATTATTATTTCAGTTTTTATGAGTCTGGTATATGGTACTTTCTGACACTATCTCTACATAATCAGGGGTAAGATAAATGCAAAAGTTGCGTGGCTGCAGATTGCCGATCTCCATTGATTGGCATTTTATCTCTTGCGTCGGTTTCTTTGTTTTTGAGTCTGAAAAATGGTTTACTATCAATTAAGCGGTTTGTTTGTGCAAGGTAAGTGTGATTTGATGATTTATGGACATGAGA
>JAQFYC010007486.1:0-10409 GCA_034694165.1 Tomocerus mixtus
TTTTATAGGGTCAAAAAGTTGGTCAGGCACTTTTACATTGGGGCTTGGAGTTCTTTTGGTTATATACCACACTACTAACCAAAACACATTTTAAACTTACAAGGAAAAGTTAACCTGCAGATTAGGTATTTGATTTAGGAATAAGGACACTACAGAAATTGCTGGACCGTTTCAGTCCACTCCAACCCAGTCCACGTAAAGATAAACACAAACAATTGCCCATTTCAGTTGAAAAAGTCTTTCTTAAAGGGCAGACTTGTTTGTTATGTTATTGTTCTGGTCCAGTATTTTACTTTCCATTGCATTGCAGGCCACACAAGACGCAGAAGCAAGTTTCTTGTCGAATAAATAAAATAAAGCTGGAGCTCTCCTCATAAAGAGCTAAAGACAATAAGAAGAAAATGTGTTTCCATAATATTTCACTGTTTTCTCCATTAATTTCATATTTTATATTTATCTGTCTACGTCCTTGTGTGTGTTACTGTAGACTGGACATGCAGTGCCTTGGAATTGCTAACATTTCCATTTCTCCTCCTCAGAGTGCATTTACTTTATGGGATTATGTTTTACCCCCAAGGACGCTTATATTATCCCTATCCCTATACTAAACTTATGTATAGACGTTTTCCTTATAGTAGAATCTTTAAGAAAACTCTTTAAGTTTGTAGAAAAAAGGAAGATTTTTTTCTTTTAGTGTTAGAATTGAGAATTTTCCATTTCCCTTAAGATTTCGATTATATTGAATAGTGAATAGGAAGAGTGAATATAATGTAAGAGGAGACGACGTCGTCTCTTTATGACCAAAATGCATGGCAAAAGGGGAAGATGACATGTTTGCACTTTAGATGCACTTTTCATTTTTACTTTAACTTTTCCCCTAAGTCTCACAACTTCAGCTTTCAACTGCAGAAACTCAAAACATTATGCAACTCTCTTTTTCCTCTTTATAAGTAAAAAAATTCAGTTCCCTTGACTTTGGCTTGGCCATGAATTCAGAATTCAATATTCAATGTTCTCACTTGTCAAGTCAAGTTACTGATAAAGTGGAGTGAGATCTTATGACACGTGAAAGCCAATCGCATTTTGACACATTATATTCTATTTATCTGCATTTTATATACAGAAAGCAAGGTTTTTGGATAATGTTAAGTAATGTTACATAAGAAATCGTTAAATCGTGACCTGAAGCGAAAAGTTGAAGTATTAAAATATATTTTTACATAAGGCGAATGATTTACTATTTAAGATGACACTTGTTTATTGCACAAGCGTCAAAATATAAGTATCAGATTATGCAATCACCAACTAAACTAATAGTTAGCTAACTTAATTATTCGATACTGTTTTCATTTCTAACAAGAATACAAGTATAAATAGATAATTGTAATTTAATAGTTATGCACTTACAAAAACTTAAACTTACTCTACAAAAGTAAAGTGTTCAATAAATTATTTTGAAGGGCCTGTAGGTTGGTAACTTTAAATAGCCATTTACTACAGGTATTTCCTTATCACTCTAATATAATCTGACTATATTATATTTAGCAAAATATTTAGGAGAAAATCTACTAATTTAGCTTTGGCTGAAAATATTATTTCAAACGCTCAGCTTTAATTACTTTTATTTCGTATTTTGCTGTTATTTTTAAATTGCAAGCTAATGATGAACAAAAAATAACAATTAGGCATAAAAATAGCTTTGCTTAAAGAAAATTGCATTGACTAAGATTTGCTTTTGCATGTAACGGGTAGTTAATTTTATTGTGCATGTAATTCATTTATATTTTATGAGTTTGCATTTGTATTTGTGTGTGGTTCTTATTCTATTGTATTTCAAGATTTTATTATTACTTTTACAGTGGAAAACACGTTGGGCTGTGGTAACGAAATTGTCACCTGTGGCAGGTAAACCATTACTTTTCTCATTTCTTTATGTTCCTTCGAGTGTTTTCTAAAGAATTCTCCTAGTCCTATGTTTCATTGTACACGAATGTAAATTGTAAATGGTAAATAAAAAGACACAGAGAAAAACACACGCGTCAAACAATGCAATTCAATCCATTCCACTAAAATACTTAAGGACTACCGCAGTAAAAATTGTCACGTCCTAAGTCTTTTGTGCATACAATGCACAATATTTCACTTTGTACTTAAATTCTGAAGAATACAAATATGCATACGTAGAAAAGCTAACTGATCGTAAAATCCATCCTTTATGTCAATTTAGCCGAGTGGGTGGTTTGGGTGCGTAAAAAATTAAACGTATTTGCGTTTTACGGGTTTATAGCTTAGAAGTGACATAAAATACCTCCAAGTAACATTTATAGCCGTTTTCCATGATTTGTGACTATCTATAAGGAATTTTCTTTAACTATCGTAGATTAAGGAAGACTTCCTCCACATTTAAGTATACGGTTTAATTTACTACGTACACAATGATAGTTTTGGACCACTACATATTATATTACGTGTATAATCATTTGAAATTCTTAATTGTGAGAATATTTTTGCAAATAATATTGACGTGGTAGTGTTGTGTTCATGTTAACAGTTTAACCTTAACGTAAGTTATTTTTTATTAGAAAACAAGGATAGCCGCTGATTTATGTGTACATGCAAAAGTTAATCATTAAATGCGCGAGTCTGTGATTATTATATAAGACGTAGACTATAAATGACAATATGAATATTAATGGAATGAAAATTAATATTCTATTCGTAAATGCATTGACGTTTGGTGTTGAATATTAACACATGAGAACCTGACGCTAATTCTAATGTGCTAAAATGCTTCATGATAAATTTACACTGGTTTGTAAACAAATAGTTACATTTTAGCAATAGAAAAAGGGACCTAATGATAATCTTTGATATTTTACACAGATTCATTATCAGACTAGCTAAGCTACATGTCCATACACTGTACACATTATGTGCGTTAATTTCAAACTAAATATACCGTAATTTTTGGCTGGAGTAACTATATAATTATTTCAGAATATGTAATAAGCATTTAACTAAACCTGTATAATTATCCTTTGCATTTTACACAAAAATGCAATTCTTATGTCTACATTATAATATAGTGTCTATCTATATTAATAAGCGGAATTCTTATGCAATACTTCTTAATATGATCTTATGAAGCGTGGTACACAATTAACGTTAAGCTTTTTAACAGAGACTCGCCTTTAATTCTTTGAATAACTACCTACATTTATAATGGAGACAGAAATGTTTTAAAAGATTTTTCGGAGACTTGTTTATGTGAAGAGCATTACAAATTCAAGTAGCACCTCGACAGTCGCCAACCTGCTCCACAATTGATTTATTGCAAGATTCTGCAACAACAATAGAACTTCTTTTATAACCATGTAGTGGTTTGACCACATTTACCCATTTGAGTGAATTAATTTTATGTGAAAAATTATTAGTGTAAGCAAGAACGAGAAATTAGCATAGGAAAGATTTAGCTACTTTGCGAATCTTTAATAATGGAAACTATTTATGTAAATGTTAATATGTAAGAAAATCATAATTTCAGCGGAATTTTCAGTTAATTGTTCAGTACAAATAATTAGGAACTAATACTTCATTGAAATGACAAATTAATTGTTTTATGTAGTAAAGCAAAGCGGTGAATTTTTATTATTGGTTATTATAAACTTTATTTATTATTAAACGAAATAGTAAAATAGAAAAAGCCGCCCAAGAAGTGAGTTATGTGTTTACGGCTACAATATTAAAGTAAAAGTAAACTAGATTCATATTTAACTAGGTCATCATCCTCATATTCTCATCTGCAAACTGTAACCTCTACTCAGTCTTCCTAATTACATGGACAACTTACTTACATGCAATTTACTAGATCTTTTCACATAATAGATGGTCGCAGATCACTTCTTTCGTGAAACACGCAAAAGACAGACCTCATAGCAAACTAACACTACTAATCTAGTTTCAAGTAGTTAAATAATTCAGTATACATTCACTTTCAACATAAATCAATATATTTTAACTTGACTTGAGTCAAAGACACGCTACAGTTACAGATTTACTTTTCCGATTCTCTTTAGTGATAACTGGTTTGTTTTCATTACTATTCTAATTACAATTACTCTACATGACACAAAACACAATTGGACTATCTTGTCTTACTATCTCCGTACTGACATGACAGCAATTGTGTTTATAATTGCTAAAGACCTTTTGGAAACCCGCTAAGCCATCTAAATACTTATTTCAGGTACTTTTCTAATCTATATACTATATATTTACATATACTGTAGCAACAATCTAGTAGTAAGTTTACACAAATAAAAAATTAAAATTAACTTTAAATGGCACAAAAAACACTAGTACGTTTATTATTTGCAATTTCCTACAAATCTATCAATTCTACCACAAATTATTTATTTCTAATGCTTGTTCATTAACTGTAAAAAATGCTTGTGATTAGTTTAATCCATAAATTGATGGGATGCAGTTATTTCTTTATGTAGGGTGTGAGTGAGTGATAATAAAGGTAAGAAAGAAGGGACAGAGTCATTGCAATTGATAAATGAGAGTGCTAATGGGATAAGAAAGGAAAGTGTATGAGTTTGTGTTGTTGCTTATGAAGGAAAGGGATTTAAAATTCAATAGAGAAATAACATGTCAAAGGTTAATGAAAGGAGCGTTTATATTCTCACCCTCATGAATTGTTTATGAGATCCCTGTCTGCCATGAGAGATGCACAAACTCAAGTTTCAAAGTCCTAACTACAAACTCATCTCCCTTGCTCAATTCCTTAACTCCTATGTACTACTACTGCTGGTCAGGCCAGGGAATGAGCTCAATCAGCTAAGCCTCATCAGGAAACTACTTAACTGCCACTATAACTAATCTCTATCTATAAATCTATCCATTACTGTACTGTACGTATTATGTCAAAGGCACATGCATACCACTAAACAAAGGGTACTGTACTATAGTCACAAAAATCCCAAATAGTATTTAGAAAACTAATTCATGTACAGATAGCATTGCATTTCATAAATTATTATTCTAGGAAGGGTTTGTGAGCTTTAAATCAGTTTTTGTTAAAATAATGCTCATACCTACTTTAGGTCTTATTCCAGGTTGTCTTTTTGCAATTAAGGGATAATACTTACCCTATTTAAAATACTGGGTGTTTTTAATTTTTAATTTTCTTTTTTGTAATTTCAAAATGATCCAACTTTCCAAATAAACATCTCATCTCTTAAATCCGCAATAATTAACTCCTCCTCACTGCATAAATAGATAAATAGATAAACTATTTAATCTATGTATTAAAATTATAATAAACAATAAATAGCTAACAAAAGCCTGTAATATTTTTAGGGGACAGGAGGGGCTTTTAAGAGCATTTCTGGTAAAACGCCTAATAAAAATAGAGTAAAATTAAAAAAGAGAGTCTTCAGGAGTTCAATTTTGCTATGAATTTAGATACAAATACGAAAGTTGAGAATTTGTTGAATTACACACTACTGGAAAATAAATGCTTCCAAAATATTTAAAATCTATCATAAAGTAATGCAGATATATATAGTCTCCACATGTTGTCAAGTGTCACGATTAAAAATTTAATGCTGTTACAGATATAACTGCGATTGCATGCATTTAGTAGTAGGTATGTGCATACATTTTTTTAATAACTTTTTTTTAAATCTCAAGAATAGTAAATGGTTAAAAAACATTTTGCAAAAATGGCCCAAGTTTCCAGCTGGAGTGCCTGCCGTTGTCATATACATTCTAAGTTATTACTAGATTACCAAGTCAAAAGTCAAGTCTTGAAGTTTAATTTATTTATCTGTATACGTATTTGCACTACATACAAATATAGTTGGTTATATGCACACCTTCCCTACTTATTTACTGTTGTTCTTTCCTTCCCAGCTCATCTAAAGTAAAGTAAAGTCAGTTTGAGATGCATTGAATTGTTAAACAAGTGGATTGCATTTGAGTCGGAATGGTTATGTTATGTTCAGATTAGAGATAATGTAATGGCCTGTGGATTTCGGTTTCGGGAAGACTACCAACCGACAGACCACATTTACCTTCACTACCTACACTACAGACAACATCAGAATTGCATGGGTCATTACTAAGCAATGAAGTGCAACGAAAATTCCAACTCTGTCTATTTCTATATCTACTTTTATGCAGTATAAGTTAAGTACGTAGTAGGTAGCAAATACATTACAATATACTGCATTACAATCCTACTTTTTATGTATTTGCCTTTGTATCGAAATTTTAGTGTAATGCATATATAGATACAATAGGATTAAAGAAAAAAAAATAGCTTCAGTTTTAGTTGGATTGTAAAGAGTTAAGGATATGGAATTGAAATACTATATGGAGAAGAGGGAATGTAAAAGTACTTAAATATAAATTCAGATCAGATCCTCCTTTCCTCCTTCCTTGTTAGTAAATACAAGTTTGTATGTTCAATATAGAACATTGTATTTAACTAATATAATGTAAATTAACTAAAGGAACGTGAACGTGTTCTTTTTGTTAGTTACTTATTCCCAGTGAAGACAGAGCTGTTCCTTCCTTCTTTTATATAACTATTATTTGTAGTATTAATACAGTCCATTCTGCAAATAAGGAATTTCGGGGGAATGCTTGTGGCTGTTGGCAAAACTCGTTCCATAGAAGGGAATTCTTTGTGAGTAACATGTAGATGGCTTAAAAATCAATTAAAAAGTTCAATACGCAACTAAAGATTGTAGTATTATATTGTTAACGGAAAGATATTATAAATTAGAGTTAAATAGGTCAAAAATTCCTTACTAGGGTCTTGCAAACTAAAAATTAGTCACAAAGTTGTTACTTTTAACGATTTTTCATTTTAAAGAGAATTCCATGCTTCATTTTTGCTTTTCCGCTCCTTTTTTACATGCAAACAGAAGAGACGCTCTGAAAATTGTTTCATATAAGAAAATTCGTTGATACAGGAATCTCTTTAGATAGAATGCACTGTAGTAGCCATACTGTATTATAAAAGCCTTAGAGTCACAATCAGTCAAGAGAAGTGAAGTCAGTGTGTTTCCTCGGTTCTGTTTTGTGGTCGAGTCCATTTGGCAGACCTAAAGAGTGAAAGTGATGAGACGGGAGGCTTTGAGTGCTTTGCCTATGTATTTTATGTAATAGTTGGCAGGTTTGCACGAAGAACTTGTACAGAGCTATAAATATAAGAATTGCTCTATATAACAATACAGAGTGTAGTGGAGAGTAAGTAAGTGAGGGAATTGTATACGTAGTGTGTAGTAGGTAGTAAGTAGAGGAGTTTTGTAATTTGGTCGTAGAAATGGATGGAAATGGAAGAAGGGCTCTGGAGAATGCATCATTAGTCTACTCACTTTCGCCTCCCTTCATCTTCCCTTCTGTTATAACAGTAAACCAACTTTATTTCAACGGGTACCTTATACCTACACTTGCACTACAAATACGAGTGAGTGAGTAAATGGGGAATTTCCATCGCAATTCACGGAATGGACAATTGTATTCCTAAATATAAACCTCTTCAGACATTCCATTTAAAATACATACGACTTATGAATTTGTTTTGTAGTTTTTGAGGATAAAAACAGATCTTTCGAAATACTGAAACACGATAGTCAGCATTGTGCTTATATATTTATTTTGTACATTTTAAAAATTTCATAGGAAATTCAGTTTTGTCCCTTGTCAATTATTTAAAGTCAAGTGGGTTCATCGGATTCCCTAAAATGCCACACAAGACTCACTGCCCCTTTTCCGTAGAAAAAATTTCAATTATTTCGGTCAATTTGCATAGGTAGCTTAATTTAGCTAGATTTCTGGACAAAATAAATTAAAGAAGAAAATCTTCTGGACTATTTCATAATATTTTGCAATCAATTATAAATACTAGAACAAATGCAATGTACGTAATTAGATGAATTAGACAGATTAGACACTATTGGGAAATAAATGCTTCCACAATATTTAATCTCTACTTAAAAGTAATGTAGATTTTTCTTTGTATTGTGTCATAGTAAAAAATGAGATACATAATAGGGGTATCAACTGTATTCACTAAGTATGTACACCAAAAATCTAAACATCCTATTGAAATTGGAATGAGGTACATAAATGGTAAGATGCAAAGTCATGTGAAAGAACAAGATGAGAAAATTTATGGCGATTGTATCTCAAAAGCTACGTAGCTGAAAATTGAATTAGTAGAGAAGATGCTAACGACTACTTTAATGTATTGTCTCAGATGTTTTCTTATCTCTTAATTGTAATTGTAATGGTAATTCCTCTCCTATGGGATAAAGTGTAGTTTTCTTCTGGGATTAGTACAGTACAGAGCAGTAATAGTTATAGTAATTGCAGTGCAGTTAAATGAATTGAGAGCAAGTGAACTTGAATGTCGAATCTTTCACTTCTGGACTCTACTACTACGAGTATCTGTATTTAATCAAGATGCTTACATAAATAGTGCACAGTACAGTAGAGCAGATAGTATGTGTATTTGTATATAGATTGTTGTATTAAGAAGGTAAGCATAAAAGTAAGTACGTAGGGTGACTTGACTTGGTGTGTACATATTCGATTGGGAGCAACTGTCTTCTAGTTCATTGAATTTCAATTGCATCGTATTTCCAAGCTGCACATGCAATTGAGATCCGACTGCACTTCCCCACATTCACTTTTATGGCCATGAATGCACTGCAACGCATCCACCAATACACAAGGCTTATCCTAATCCTAACACAGATATTTATAAGCATGTACACGATGCAAGTTGCATTTAGTGCAATCTGTATATAAGGATTTCCCGTGATTAGAAATATCCTATAAGAAACTAAGCTTTTATACATATGTATTAGGTTTTCATGCTAAACATCCAGCAAACAACTGCCTTATTGATATAAGGGATTACTTGCCAGAAAATATTCAGGATCGATTAATTTTTAGTCTTAAAGATGTTTATAAGAAATTCTTAACATATTAACCTTCAATTTCTAATATTTTAGCTATCCTGTGGATGTGTAGTTGATATAATTGAATAATAAATAGGAAAGTGTGTAAGGACTATTAAAAAGGTACACAAAATTGTGGAACAATATAATAGACTGAGCATTGAATACTTTTATTGTCTATTTTGGGTCATCTATATCGTAGTGGTATGGTACGTATAAGGAATTTTTATAAGGAAACCATTTAGTACTGCCACTGTCCTCTAAAATTCATTATGAACAGAATGTGTTAGGTATATTTTACTTAACTTTACTTATATATAGATTATATACAGATATCGATTTCTGATCTCTCTACAGATATTACAGCATAGCAATTGAGAAACTATAATAATATGTGGATACCTAGATGAATATCTGTATTCGTTTTTCGATTACAATAATATTTTCCTTATACTACACATGTGCGCGTTATCGTAACATCTGTATCATTCTATATGCACTTATACAGTAGTACTAATAAAAATTCCAGACTATCTGCTAGTAATATCCTTCTTAGTATTTGTATGGATTATTTACATAGGAAATTACTATTCTCCCCGTAATTGGAGTAATTTTCTAGTTAGTGAGCAGTTGGGTGGTCTCGTTTAATCTTCTCTTTCCCAGGAGAATTGAAATCCTGAAATCATAGCACAAACTTTGCATAGATGAGGACTCTCATTTAACTTATGCATAAATACCTACGTAAGGAGTCACCGCTTATACATTATAGTAATTCATCTGTGTTCATCTTCATCTCAGAGATTTGATTTTATATATAGACTGTATATAGACACTTGAAATAAATGACACGTGCAATTGGAATGAGTTCCCCGTTAGTCTCCTGTCATTTAGATATGTTAATTGTGAAGGAATTCTATCACACACATCACTCACTCCTCATATATTAAAGGAAGCGTTGAATTTCTAACATGAGTATTGTTGTTGTAATATTAAACTGATATAAACAGAGATAAGTTATTAGAGATTATGAATCTTGAAAGCTTGAAGGTATTTTTAAATTTCTGTACACGTAAGTAGATTGTAGGTAGCTAAATACGTAAGAAAGACATTGTCTTAAGTATTGTGTCTTCTGCATATTGTACTGATAGGTATATTTGTATTTCCTCTGTTTCAGGAGAAACAAGATTTCTTTATTTGTATTTGTAAGCTGTAGTTAAGTAGCTTTAGGTAAGTTAAGCTCTGTGGTTTAGGCATGTAGGGAATAAGATGTCAAATGACTCACGGGATGTGTAGTGTAATGTATTAAGTGTATGTGATCCGCTTAACTAGAATAACAAGTGTATATCACAGAAACGGGCCTGTATGTTTATGCGACAAATCCCTAAAGGTAAGGTCGGAGATAAGCCGATAATCCTGTTTTGGGTACTC
>JAQFYC010007487.1:0-10409 GCA_034694165.1 Tomocerus mixtus
TACTACTAAAATAATAACACGTGGAGCTGGGAATTTCGTGAAGCAACACTTAAAACTCTTACGTTACTCTTTCACCAGTGAAGCGGAGAAAAACGAGAAAGAGAGTAAAAGTTAAAGTACAGAAGAAACACTCAGCTTGGATAGGGAACGATAGGATACAGTTGACTTGACATGACGGGACACAATAATATATCTCCCATTCACCCAACTACATAACATAACATGTTACACACAGAAAGAACACTAATACTTACACATATGTGATACAGTAATAGCCAATAGCAATTTCCTTATATACGTATGTATTTGTATTGAAGAAGCGAGAAGAAGGAGAAGACGAGTTATCAAATGGCAATGCTACTATGTTCTATTTGTGCACAGAATACCTTATATATACAAATATAACCATATCCTGAATGAGTTTTAGTTTAGCAAAGGATGACTACACAATAATATAACAACGAGGAGAAATTCTTCCCTGGTCGACTCGACAAGGAAGGCAAGACGACTTATTGTGAGTCAAATAAATGTAGAGCTAACCGAAGGAGCAAACGAAACACCAAATTGGTGCACTGCATTCTATGTAGTAGTAAGAAAGATCTATGTACAAATGGTTCCCAGCAGTATGTAATGTAACACATATCACATTACATTCCATCTAGGTATAGGTATGTATGTGTCATGGATAAAACGATCCATCAGCCAACAAGGCCATCATTTACTAAATGAACACGATGCAATTGCCCATTATAGAAAATGCATTTTAGCATATACACAGGTAATTTACTTTTACTACCTTCCTATGCTTGCTTATCTTCCAATTCAAAAATTTTTGTCACATACTAAACGTAAAAATGTTACCCAAGTACTAATCAACAGTGGCACTAAATAGACATTGTGTACGCAAACATGATTAATAATAAGTCAAGTCATTATTTCTTACAAATTACTATAACATGAATGATTGTGGATGCAGAAAAATAATTTAGGAAAAAAAGAATCAATTGCCCTATAAATCTAATAGCCAACGACATATAGAAATACATATAGTATTTAGGTAGTTTGAAAGGTCTGAAATCTATACATTACTATATAATCTACCCACTCAATCCACCTACTCAGTTTCAGTTTACACATAGTTCAAAGCTATTCGACAATGCAATGCAACGTATGTATGTAATGTAACATAACGGCTGGCGGCCTGCATATCTTTCCCTCTGCTTCCTTGTCTTGTCCGGCACATCGCAATATAATGCTGATACGATACAAACAAGCGAGCCGAACTTCTACTTCGGATATCATCCAATACCAGAAATACCGAGAAACATCCAGAAAAGTAGATAGTAGACTGTAGTCAGAGAGTAGAGCTAAAGTCAAGTCAAACCAACTCTACTCAACTCAACTCAGGTTACTTACGGATAGGGAGAAAGACTTGTGCTCTATTTTCTCGTTTTCGTTTGCTTCTATTTATTCCCCAACTTGCTTTCCAACTACAACGCTAACATCTAATGCACAGCAACCGTCTACCAAAAACCAAGCAAGCCATCCATTCTTCGCTTACGATTGCGATTGTGACCGAGGAGCGACCCCAATCCAAGTTGCTCCTATCTTGTCCTACAATCGTATATCTCCTTCCCTTTCCCTTCTCATCCAAATACTTATAACTATAACTACTTATAAATAACAGGACCTTATTCTTATGTAACAAGATCCATATACTGCACCACAGGATGGAAAGGACATCAGACCACACCAAACCACACAAAGTAGAATTATATACATACCTAGTAAAGATAGTGAACCAACAACCAACTCAATTCAACTTTAGCCAAAGAACACAACACTGACATGAAGTGACAAGAAAGACAAGACAAACCAACCTACAATGTCATTTCACTTTCTCCCTACTACAAATATCTGTTCAACCAACAGACAGCGAGCAAAATAAAAGCAAAACATAACACTAGCCAAAGATACTATCCCAAACTATATCAAATCACAATAAACTCCTGAATACTAAACAAAACAAACTAACGATACCTAAACATTACTTCTAATGTCTATCTAGTATTCCTAGAAATAATATAGATTCCTCCATGTATTTATTTCTCTTTACACAATTTCGCGGAAATTGTCCTTTATTTACTTAGCTAAGTATATATTCTTGTATAATAGTACTTATATAATAATTCGTTTTCTACGCATTACATTTCTTTGTATTGTTACGTAGCTGTAGGTACAGTTACAGTTGAAGAACTGGGAAGATTTAGTCGAACTGAAGAAATGTGAAGTGAAATAAAGTCAAGTAAGGAGCTCAAAGAGACAGATAAATAGAAACGTAACGTTATAACATAAAAACAAAGCTAAATGTACTACTGTACTTTTACAATGTAGGTAGTAGGTATGTATTATAGTTTGAGGAGAAAAGGAGAAAAGACATTTTCCAGACAGAAAAGGAATTCGGGGAAAATAGTAAGTACATAAGTAATCTACTACATAGTTGAAGAAGATTCGGGAAAAGTACATATTATACCTAGAAACTATAGAAGGGTGTATTAAATAAGTACAGTAGATTGTAGATACAGAGATATTGTGTAGGTATGTATGTACAAGTCATATGTCTCGGATGTCCCTGTTCTGACTTGGCTTGGCTTGGCTTTTCCTTCTCCTGCTCACTTTGAGTTGGAATGTAATGCGATGTGATGTAATGTCCATGAAATAGCTAGGAACATAATGCAGGTTCACTCACTTACTTTAGTTACTTAGATGTTAGGTATAGGTAAGTAGCATAGATATAGATACATAGTGGATGATATACTTAGACTAGATCTTTACGTACATAGATACCAGAACCAGAACTAGAGAGACAGATAGGAGAAAAGAAGAGAAATTTTAGTCGCACGTCGCACCACACTCTTGTGACTCTGAAGAAGAACATTTTCTTTCTGTTCTGTCTCTGTCTGTCTCTTTTCTATGTTTAGGTATCTCTTCTACATTGTATATAAGTAGGATGTCTAAAGAACTCTAACTTAAGTATCACCATCAGAAAGAAGAAGAGAAAATCGATTCACTCACATCCTCCGAATAACTATTATACTGCCGCACCACTTTTTCCCATCATCCCATCCCAACAACCAACTATTATAAACGAATGAAAGTCCTTCTTTTACTTTCAGTTCACCAGCTTCTTCTAAATAGACTAGGTAGTTCTTATCCTTTATGGTATAATTCAAAACTCTTCCGATCTTTGTGTGTGTAAATATAAAGTAGAGTAGAGTGGCGTGGGATGAATGTGATATAATATATAGGACAACCAACACCAGACCAAACCAGAACAGGACAGGATAAGTTTTACTTACGTTTAGGCAGGCAGCAGCCAAGTCTAATAAGTATTCCTTATGTGATCGTCCTTCTACCTTTATCTACTTTATTTCTAGGGCTCCAGCTGCTCAATTCTATTTTTCGTCTTCTTATGAACTAACAAAGTTAACGATGCATAATACCAACATATATTACTATAAATTACATACTCTATTACCTTTAATATTACTATCACCTAAATATGAAGTAATGGAACGAATGTATGTGTTGCAGTCAAATTGGCTATCCCATGGCTATATGAACACTGTGGTCAATACTTACAGCAGATATCCTTAGGATTGGATCCTTAGGCGTGTCATTAAGAGAATATTTACATAAAATATCAGTTTTATGGGAAATAAAGTATTTCTTAAACTAAGGAGTGTACTATATAGCTAGTGATTTTCTTACTACGGTGATAACTCGCGAATTCCTCCGTAGTGAACTATTAAATTGATTTATCGGTTTCATTGAACAAAATGTTTTGATGCTGCTGGGATCCAATTTGACTACAACATACATAGGTACTTCTATAAATTTACATCCAAATTCACACTTACGTTGCCTTATACCTGATATGGACATGATATACATATGCATTGCATAAAATATCCATCAATAGTTGCTACTAGACTACTTGTGAAGTCGGAATAACCTTTTCATAAATATTCTATTATAAGTACCTTTGTTATATTAGTTATGTTCTACCCAAATCCAAGTTATACTCGACCCTATTCTGCTCTGTCTGCCTGATCTGGTTTGAGTTTAAGTTTGGTCGGAGTCTGAACAGAGTTGACTTGAGTTGACTTGACTGGTCTCACTCTTTCAGTTCGGCTAAGTAGTATTTCAACTCAATAATTCTGAGAAGAAACTCCAATTTTAGTTAGATTCACTTCACTTCAGTTCTCTTCAGCTCAACCTAAAAGTGCTAAAGGTAAAATCGACCGGGAAAACTTTCCAAGGAGAAAGTACTACACTTAACTACTGCAGTGTACTGTAGAGAAGAGAAAGACTTCATATATAATAAAGGAGCTGTTACATATAATAATCATTTCATTTCCTAGAATTCACAGAAGGTATGGTATGTCCTATATATGTACTATTCGTATATGATGATATGTTGACGTTGGATGCTTCTGTTATAACACAATCTCCTTTTGTCCAATTAATAAAATCCCGAAAAGCTGACATACTTTCCAATTCTAAGTAATTTTATGCTTTTATAGTGTATGGATAGCAAAATAGGTACTAGGCATACACAAAATTAGGAAAAGTATACTGTACATTACCGTCAATGTTGTATCAAAAGTAAAGCGACAAATGTAGGTTACGTACCTGGAATAAACAAAAAGTCACATCGTTAGTTTTATTGTAATAACACTTGTATGCTTAGCTTTCATTCTTAATTTAGAAATAAAAAAGTTTGCGATATAAAACGCATCTAGAATTATAATTTATAAAATTTGTTTTTATACTTAACAACTAATTATACAGATGAAGCAAATGGAACGTTAGAAGTTTATCCAACTTCAATACATAAGTTCATTAATAAGTAAATTCTCAAGAATACCATCATGTGAATATATAATGTATAGCATCAGCAGTAACGTATAAAAATAAAAATTCAATTAAAGCATTCGCTGTATTCGTATATTTTCAATGAAATTTTTCCTTTTATCAAATAAAGAGTTTCTTAAATTTATTTATGTTGCTTACATATTTCCCTGTAGATACATAATACACATTACCGAAACTACAGACAAATAGTTCACTGTAGCCAAAGATATCAAATTGCTTTAGCGTGTCCACAAGTTTTATATTATATTACATAACATAGCTACAGGGCAATGAAGGCCGAAATAAACTTTTACACAAGGACTAATAAATTCGCCTACGGCTTCTGCCTTGTCCTGGAATAGCCTGGTATAATATAAAGGCTACATTCCCAATACATATATCTTTAGTACAAGTACAGAGAAAAGATGAGTAAAACGAAGCATAAGTCACACAGAGTAAAAATTATAAAATAAAGCGGGGAAAGTGACTCACTCAACAAATCAGACTCAAACTGAGCTCAAATAATGTATGGCCATGCCAAGGAAAGTCTATCCTTTTCTTAGTAAACTTCAGATACACACATACATGTGGAATACAATAATATTACAAAGGAGATACGTTTACAATTTACTATTTACTTTTACGCTTATGTATACATAATACAATATTATACACATACTGATGCGATCCACATAAGCTCTGAGAGTCTCAGCATCTATCTCTTCCTTTATACTTCATACGTATGCATTAGAACTATAATGTAATCCTCACTGCATTAGAATACAAATATTATGACTATGGAGGAGAATCCACAATTTTGGTTACATGTTATATATTATAGTACCTATATAAAATGGGGACGAAATGTGTAGGGATATGAAGGCAATCCCATCCAGGCGTATAGAATAAGCTGAGTTTAGTGTTGCGAGGTATGGTAAATAGAACTAAGTGTGGCGTCAACTCAAAAACTTCCTGCCACAATCGGATCGTTGCCGTATTTTCTTCCGTTCCCTCTCAACTCTCAATCCACTTTCCCCCGTTATGCAACGTTACTTTGGGTTACGTTTGGTTATGCCTTTAGTTAGGTTCTTTTATGTAATATAATGTTCGTTTCGTTGGGAAGAAGGAAGAAACGTTCGTTGTTATATTATTATGTGATGTGATGTGAAGGTATATTTACCATTTACCATTTACGCTAAGCAGCTAGCTAATGCATTATTTTACTTTACTTGCTTCCACTCCCATTTCTTCTCTTTTCCTTCCTTCAACATCAACATCATACATATATAACACAAGCACACACAACACAACAGAGCAGAACACAATGTTTTCATACTTTCACTATCTAAGCTGACAAACCTACACCTAAACTAAACACTCTCTGTTCTTTCTGTCTATTTCTATCCTATACATATTTCTATCCTATATATATTTCTATCTATCCTATATGCATGTAAGTATAGCATGCATAGAGCAGAACTAAATTTAGGCAAGGCAAGGAAACCCAAGCTAGACTGCACTGTTCTGAGTGACTCCCTTTCCACAAATCCTTAGGGTGCTCCACAATTACACTGCTGCAACTTTTTCAATTCAAATCTAGCAACTTATTTTCCTCTACTCTACTACTACTCAACTCTACTTTTACTCTAGCTTAACTAAAACAGCAGTGAATATACATATACACATGCATGCAAAACTTGACTTCACTCTTCTCTTCTTCTTTCTGTAAACATCAGCATAAACTCATAGAATAAATCCGGACACACAGTAGACGGAATAGGTATACTCTCTGGCATAAACTAAACAAATTCAAGACAAGCCAAGCCATCCAAGCAAAGAAGTTTACTATGTTAAACCTAAGTATATACATACTTATTATACAATAGACTACACCATACCACTATAATGAATTTCCTTACTAGTTTAAGTATAATGCATAATAATACTTTCCCTTGTACAGATACTAGGTACTTGTCTTTGTCTAAAGTCTAAGCACCCTAGCTAGAGACAGAACCGGCTTTCTGTTTTCACGTCACTATTTATTAGTTAACGGAGCAGCAACAGTAGGTTCTTATTATAAAACATAATATTGAGTGATATAGTGATACGCCTCTATACTATATGTCTATTATATAAGGATAAGTGTAGATATTTACGGGAATTAGTAACTAAGAAACGACAATATTCATTCCCGTCATCCTCTTTCCCTTATCCTTTGTCAGAAAGGAAATTCTTGATTAACTTACTCCTTTTCCTCACTCACTACACTAGAATTCTCTTTGATGTTACTGAGACGTGAGTTATTTAGACGTAGTGAGTGTGTATAAACATAGTATGAGTATAAAACTACTCTACTATTATATGCAAGTTAAGTAATTTGCGTCATTGAGTGGAGATATAAGATCTACAAGAAGAAATGGATTATTACGCATCGCTAATACAGATTATTTTATAGAATACAAATGTCATGGATTATAAAAGTTTGAGATCAACTGAGCATCTATGTAGACTACCTAGTTAACATACTTTTCATTTTAAGTCAAACAAATAATGCTCAAAAATCAGACGAGGAGAATTAAAGGGATGTGTAGGCAAACAATTTGATTTGATACAGTATGATGTTCCATTAAAGAAAACAAAATAAATTCACTTTTCGGGTCAGTGTATTTATGATGTCATTGTATAGTCACATAAAATACAGTGCATCCCATAATTAACTCACTGTAAGGGCAACAAGGTATGAACATTCCCGTAAGGTCTACACGAAATAAATGTTTCATTTTCAGTCACGCCATCAAATTTTCAGGCATTTTTTGCGTAGTTTGAGAAATATTTGAGCAAAATTTGCTAAAAAAGGAAGGTTTTAGCTTCTGTATTTGCATTTAGTCAAAAATATTTATCTAGTCTAATGTCTATACAGGAAAAGTAGGCAATTATTATTAATTTTACAAATAATTTAGAAACTGTAAGGACTTATGAAGATAAAAGCGTCCATGTGCATTGTTTGTCTTTCAAAGAGTTCATTTTAAGACCTACTGTAATATGGAGCACAACATTAAGCTGTATGTTTTGTTGGGTACTTTCGTACGTAGTAAGTTATGTTTACGTAGTATGAAGCATGTGCTAAATAAATGTTGGCTATATTTTGTAGAAGAGTCTTAATATAATGTACTACACTCGTAGAGTGAAAGGAAGGAGGTTGATTTGTGATTCTTAGATGTATGTATCCTGTGATAATATACGATGCCATTAATTTCCTGATGCATAGAAGTCTTTTCTAGGAACTTTCTTTTTGCATGACATACTTCACCGCACTACTGAGGAGAAACTAACCAGAACAGAAGAGAACACGGAGGAGCTCAATCGGATCACATTTGCGATTAGGCTAAAATATATCCAACTACGTAAGTAACTACTAAGTAGCATTATATCCCCTTCTTTTCCTTACATTGATAAAAGTTGCACAATACATTACACTATATAACTCTTAACTTGTCATGTGATGTGCTTTAGTCTCAAAGTCAATTTATCCTTCCTTTTATACACAAAATCGTCTTTCACTTCTCCAAACTACTTTTACGACCTTATAAAGCTATACTAAATGTAAGTATTTATACATACAGCACAGTAAATGCCACGCCATGCTCTATACATCAAGTTTTAATGTATTGTGCTCTAGTTATATTTGTAGGAAGATACTCTATATATGTACTTGACTTCTGGTTCTCTTCTGTTCTGATGTGTTTGTATCTGTATAAATTTCTTGGAATCCTTTTCCTCCTCTTCCCTGCATAATTCTACCGTAACCAACTTTTACCAACTTAAGTATTAAGTATTTGCTACAAACTACCTAATACATTTTATTCCGGGAGACTGAACACCCAACTCAGCTGCTTCGGCTTTCCCTCGACTCAACTTATCCTATAGCATTAGTTTTCTTATACATATTACATACTGTATTTTCTCTTGACTAAAATGAATCTAAATAGTTAGAGAATTTACACTGATGAATCATTTTCTCCGTACTTAGTTCGTCAAACAGAATATTACGTAATGTACTAGTCATTCATTCTCTTTATAAGTTGCTATATGTTTCCCTGCAGCCTAGCCAGTCGTAAATGTATCCAATCTACCTTAATGATATTAGCAAATAGTTCTCCAGTTTGTGTCAAGTGTTTAGCACCAATTCTTCTCTCCTTAGGTACTTAACCTCTACCGTACTATAAAAGCGTAAACCAAACTCTTAAAAGTGAATTTGTACTGCTCTGATTCTGATTTAGAAGGAGAAAGCAAGAAAAGGAATTGAAAATAAACGTACAATGAAATCATGCCAGACGTGGCCAGGTCAGGCCAAGCCACCTTCCCGGATACAACTATTATTACAGTATAAAAGCTACGGAAATCTTTAAGCTAGACATACGAATACCAGTTCCCTAGCTTTCTCCGAGTTTGCCCCAACCCCAGCTAAGAATAAATATAGTATATACCCATTTTGTACTCAGGGAGTGGTACCATTTGGATAATTTGTTGAACAGGGAAAGCAGAAGAAAGTTAACGCAATCGGTTCTCGTATTTATGTCTAGCTTTAAACTACTCATACAGTAAAAAAGGGTCTTAGTAAGCAGAGGCAGTAATATCTATTCATTTCAAATGAAATTGCCATTGTTTTACAAATAAACACTCAAAGTTTAGCTAAAGAACTTTCCAAAATGCTTGAAGGATAAAAGTATACAGTAGGTTGTAGGTAGTAGGTAACTTGCATAGAGACCTTCAAAAGAAAGGGTTTGTAACAGCACGGTACTATACTACTATAATGTAATACGCCGTAAACAATGGAAAATACGAGAGTGAATTTTAAGACAACAGGAAAATGATGTCAAGTCGACTTAACATTAGCCTCTCTGGCTTGACTTGGATTGGGTTAGCTGTTAGCTGCTATCTTGCACTAAAAAGAGAACCTTTCTTCAGTCCAAATATAAAATAGAGCAATGCAAAAGCAAGGGAAGAGTAAACTGAACTTTCCCTGTGTGAATTCTAACGGAAGATTCAAAGTCGCAGGGAAGGCATGCCATGCAATGCCAAACCAAGCCAAGTTGAGTCAAAACACTCGAGTGAACTGAAAGTTGCTTCCCTACTTGAATGAATGGATATAAAAGTATGTCTGCATATATTAATACATATGTTCATGTCTTCTATTTATATACTGGAGAATGGAGAAGCACTCAAAAGTCGTCGTCGGCAACGAACGCTCCTCTTCACATCATCACTTCAAGTTAATGTCTCCTCTTCGAACATCACCTCACATTACATGCACACACACACACATACACATTCGCACTGCTCTCTTCGCTTACTTTCCTTTCTCTCAGCTGTTTGCACTTGTTTTGTTAGATTTGGATTCTGGATCCATCCTCATTAGCCCGCCCGAGTGTGCGAGGCTGGCTTATGTAATCGCAATGTCTGTCCGTGCGTCCGTGCGTCCGTGCGTCCGT
>JAQFYC010007488.1:0-10408 GCA_034694165.1 Tomocerus mixtus
ATAGAACATTTGCATTGTTTGCTATGACATGACAGTAGTTCCCTTAATTTCGCATTATCTCATCACGTCTAAGGTTTCTTAAGTACAGTATGCAACTTAATACACTTTTCATTATTTCCTTTCACCTTTCAATCAGATTGCGCAGAAATGGATGGAAAATTTTTAATGCAGACTGAGTACTTCTGTCAGTAAGTGAGCTTTCATAATACTACTTTCACTCTGTCATTTTGTCCGTACAGCGAAAGTGAAGTACAGTACATAAAATACCATAATGTACGGACAAAATGACAGAGTGAAAGGAGTATTATGAAAGCTCACCGGTTGTGTTTGTTATTAACAATTGCATTGTGCAGAAGTCATTCTTTATTGTTATTAATGCTTTTAAAATATTAAGTTACTTATGTAATAGATTTATATAGAAAAGCTGCTGTTATCAGTTTGCAGTACTTACAGTAATTCCATTTAAAGTCTCCTGACATATGTCATTTTGTCCGTACATTATGGTATTGTATGTACTGTACTTCACTTTCGCTGTACGGACAAAATGACAGTGAAAGTAGTATTATGAAAGCTCACTTACTGACAAAAGTACTCAGTCTGCATTAAAAATTTTCTTGTCACTTTTGTTCTAGGTAGTCGTAGATTCTTGTTATCCATTTCTGTGCATTCTGATTGAAAGGTGAAAGGAAATAATGAAAAATGTATTAAATTGCATACTGTACTTAAGAAACCTTAGACGTGATGAGATAATGCGAAATTAAAGGAACTACTGTCCATAGCAAACAATGCAAATGTTCTATTTCGAAAGTCTTTACAAATTGCTAATCCGGTTCATATCGGATTTGTTACTTGCTTTTGATTTGGCTGTGATTTTATGTTGAGGCATTGCAAGTGAAATCTGTCCGATTTTTGGAAAGACATTCGAAGGTGAACATTTGCATTGTTTGCTATGTATGACATGACAGTAGCTCCCTTAATTTTGCATTATCTCATCACTTCTAAAAGGTTTCTTAAGTACAGTATGCAACTTAATACACTGTTCATTATGTCCTTTCACCTTTCAATCAGAATGCACAGAAATGGATAACAAGAATCTACGACCACCTACAGTAGAATAAATGGGATAACTGGTAATCTGATAACATTTTTACTGCAGACCGAATATATACTTGTGAAACAGCAACATTAACATTTATTTTGTATTTCGTATTCTGTCCTGCCAGTTAGGATGGTAGCAATACAAAAATAAATTCATATTGTTATTTATTTACGCAGAACGGCTATCATCCACTCTGATTGACTTGCACTTTTAGAATCATAGAATCTAAGTGCTTGTCCTGCTTGCACTCCCTGATAGATAGATATTTATTGTGCTTCTTGAACATGACATTCATTACACATGATTGCAACATTGACAAATATTTTCTTCATATTTAATTTTACAGTTACGTGTCGAATTTCTAATTACATTCCTTATTATTATACTATATCTTAAGTTACTATTTAAATTCAAAGACCTATACGTAGTACCGAAATATATACTCATCTTTTATACATAAATATAGCGATGGATTGGCAATACTATAATATACTTATCTTACTATTCATTCCTCAACCAGGAGCGCAGTTTGAGAGCTCCAGCAAAGAAGTAATAAAAACTTATTGGTTTCAGACTTTATTAGAATTGACCACACAATCCCCAATTTAGCATTATTTCTCTTTTTTAAATACCTCCGCCGCGTTTCTGAATAAGCCTGATGAAGAGAATACTACGCCAGGACAGGTGAACTTTTTTACCACCTCTAGCTCCCTCCCACCACAAGTGAACTTCGGGTTACTACCCATGTGCCCACCCCTTTTAAATATCATTACTTTAGTTGTATCAATATTTACAGTTAACCCTTTATTATCACTGTATTGTTTGAGAAACAGTTTTAGTTGGAGTGACCTGGGGGTCGTTGCAATTTAAATTAAATCGTCGGCATACATCAGAAGATGCAACTCTTTTCCACCCTCATGTCAACTTTTGAGAATTCTGTGTCATTAAATTGTTTTCCATGTCATGGACAAACAAACAGACAGTAGGGGGAGCACACTTCCCCTTAGAGTAGGCCCTGTGTTACCTTTACTGTTTTAGTGTGCCCATCATGCGCTGTGGCCATCTTAACTGCTTTATAATATAGGGATCGGAAAATATTTATGATTTTTGAGCTTACGCCTATCTTCACCAATGTCTTCCATAGCATATCGCAATTTATGGAGTCAAAGCAGCGCTCATAATCTACGAAGGCCGTAATTTCAATTGTTTTTAATACTACCAAATTACTTACGTTTATTAGGATTGTCAATCCACCGTTTGCGCGCCCCTTCTGTTTGTCTTTCATAGCTTTGCTGCACTATAAAATTTTCGAAGGGTGGGAGGAGAGAGAGATGGTTGGCGTCCGATTTCCACGTTTCCGTTAAAAAAATAATTGAATTTTTAGATAAATATAGTTTATCACTATAATCAAGATTAAAGAATTTTGGTATACCATTACAGCTCCAATACGTTAATGTTAATGTCACGCAATCGGCTCATGATAAAAGTAAGGCAACACTACATAATCTTAAATAACAAAAAGTACATTAACATCTCGAGTTACTAAAGTATCTTGCTATTTCCTTATTGTAATGTTTGACATCTTACTGAGTTTTGTTGTGCACTGAAAGTACACTGGTTGTGGTTGTTGTTAACAATTGCAGTGTGCAGGAATCATTCTTTATTGTTATTAATGCTTTTAAAATATTAAGTTACTTATGTAATAGATTTATATAGAAAAGCTGCTGTTATCAGTTTGCAGTACTTACAGTAATTCCATTTAAAGTCTCCTGACATATGTCATAAACAACATTATGGTATTGTATGTACTGTACATCACTTTCGATGTACGGACAAAATGACAGAGTGAAAGTAGTATTATGAACGCTCACTTACTGACAGAAGTACTCAGTCTGCATTAAAAATTTTCCATCCATTTCTGCGCATTCTGATTGAAAGGTGAAAGGATATAATGAAAAGTGTATTAAGTTGCATACTGTACTTAATAAACCTTAGACGTGATGAGATAATGCGAAATTAAGGGAACTACTGTCATGTCATAGCAAACAATGCAAATGTTCTATTTCGAACGTCTAAGTGCTTGCCCTGCTTGCACTCACTGTATGTCAATCTCAAATCTGAACTCTCCTATATATAGGTATAGAATTTCTGGATCAGGCGATGGACTTTGATTTGATATGCGAATGAATGAGATAATTCTTATTGTCTTGCCCTTCTGTAGCTATGATTAGGCCAGTTTCCACATATAAAAAGTACAATACCCATCTAGTAAATGATTTTTCGAAAATATTATATTGTTTGAAATAAATAAATAAATTTCAAACTTGGAAATACATAATAAATATTCATGCAAACCATTTTAAAATGCAAAGTTGCTAAACTAAAGTTGATTTTTACATATAATTTCATAGAAATATTTGGCCTTGGCCTATCAATCCGCAGCTAAGAGATTCGTTCGAACTTTCCTCATATAAATATTTATAATTGAAGACGAGTCATGTTACTAAAAAAATAATGCGTTCTTCTCTGTACTCTATTCTTCTCAATTGTACACATTGTTCGATAAACATTTTTATTTTGCAAAACACAATGCAATGCAACAGATTCCAATATTTTTCAAGTATTCTAATACAACATACATACCCAGACTAGAAGCACTTTAACGATGTAAAGTACAGCTTTTCTCTTGAATACTTTACTTACTGTTTATATTCTACTACAATACTTATATTGACCTTGATTTCATATGAAAAATTTAACGACATATTTCCTTTGTTGTATTGAAGATGATGTTTCCTCAATTAGGGTTTAGCCCGTTTACGTAAGTAGCTGACATTTTAAACAGAATTTGATTTGACCTCCAATATTATCTACAATAGCACATGTGGTTACTATTGAGTTTATTCTCTAGGAAAAAAGCTAGAAGAAAGGACTTTGCAAAGACTACGGTATTTAGAAGATTTTAAAACGAAAAGGTAAGTACTATAGTACAGTGTATTAAGTATAAAGAAATATTTTACTGTAATATTGACTTTTCAGCTATTACATACAATATACATATAGTAAGTAATAGATATACAATATGTACTGCTACTAATGAAGGTGAAAATTCCTATGAAAGTGAAAGTGACTCATGAAGAATCTATGAAATCATTTAATTAAATATGTAGTGTTTACTTCCCAAGTTTCAAAATTTAATTAAGTGCCATGTCCAGTGCTCATAAAAGCTTTGGTTTATTAATTCCCGGAAATTCGAAGAAGCGCCTTTGGGAGACTCCCCAGACTCTTTTGCTTTCATTTATGCAATATATATGAATGTGTAGGAGTAATTGAAATGTTGAGTGACCCTGTACTGTAATGTATGTAGAAGCGGCACATCAAATAAAACCATAGCTATAGGCTTATATTTGTATAAATGGGAAGGATTTGGTCTTTCCTGTGTTTTGTATTACAAATCGGGACAGGCCAGGACAGGAGTCGGTTAACCCTTTTCCTTGAGTTGACTGACTTGACTTTGTAGTTTGCTTGCATGGTATCTGTTCTGATTCTGATGATTGTGGATTCCTCGTATTTTGGATATAGTAGGCATTGAGGTCATAGGATTTGAGAATACATGTACCTGTGTGTGTATATTATGTCGTGGGCACGCATACCCACAAGGCATGGGGATCCACTTGTGTTTTCTTTCAATTTTTTACAGTAAAATGCATCAAATATGTATAATTTGTACTACATTGATAGATAATGTTCAAGTCTTTTCAAGGATGTATGGAATGGTAGATTCATTTGTTATGAAATCCGTTTATTATTACTTTAAAGCGCTTTTAGCACAGTTTTTCTACAATATATCAATGTTTTTTGCATATAAACAGGGGAAACACGCGAAATATTCCACACGAAATGAAAATAAGAGAAAAAAAATGTTTACAAAAATAAATAAATATTTCGAAAATTATTTTCACCTATTTAATTCCTTCTTTTCGTCAATTCAATTTCCAATTAATTTCAATTTTTTCACTTTTCAAGGATTTTTTCCTGAATCGTGAAATTAATCCAGGACTGCGTACTATATAAGCCTAATGCTTTGAATGTACATAATTGAAAGCAACCTAAAATTTTCTATCAAATATGTTTCACATAAAATATTGATAGCTTGAAACGCTACATAGTGTTTTTTTGAAAAATGGAAAATAAAATTCAGTTCTAGGACACTGCGAGGCAGTCCCTGTGCCTATGACATGTATGGGTATAGTAAATATGGAAAGCAAAGGTAAGTAAAGTAAAAGTGGTACAGAAATCACATTGACTGACTGACTGGCGTCTGAAGATGAGTGAGATGTTTGAATGGAAAAGGGAAGAGTTGAGCTCGCGTTGTTGTGTGCATTGGGTAATATTATGTGGGTTGTTTCTTGCTTGCTTTTGCTTTGCCTTTCAACGTTTCAGCGTTTCAACGTTTCGTTCAACTACACGGGAAAGTTGACTTGACAGATGCAAAATTCAAAAGCTCTTGTTTCCTCCAGGTTATGTTATATATTAGCTTAGAGATGTTTGCGGCTTTAACTCAGCTGTTACCACATCGTTGAATGCAAATCTTCATCTCAATCTGAGGTTTACTTACGTACATCACTTTTCCTCTCTGGGGAAATAAAAGTGCACCAGGGATAGAGATACTGTACGTAGGTTGAACTAAAGTAAGGTAAGGAAACATCCAATACACTCTACAAACTACTACAACTACAACTACAGATACAACAACAAGTTGAGATGATTTTTACTCTAAAAGCAATACCATAGCGCCTCATCAACCCAATGCACACTATAAGAAGAGTTTTACATTCAGGATCACTGAACAACCTACTTAACAAGAAAAGGAGTACCTTTCCTTATCGTTATCTTATACAACCTTTCCTACCTGTGTTGTGATTGCGATAGTATATGCAATAAATATACATATAAGACTACTACAGGACAAGGAGCGACAAAAAAAGCAATCACTTTTTTCAAAATTGACTTTTTGGAGAAAGTGGGTATAAAATCTTATATAAAAGTACATAAACATTCGAAACCTTTAGTATACATTTAATATACTAGAGTAAAACCAAATTAAAAGCTATGTTTTCGATGCTTAAAATCAATGTGAATAAAAATTATTTTTTTGAAACTAATATTCATGTAAGCCACTGATGCATAAAGCAATATACTGTATGAAAGTTGGTGAAAACATTGGTTGAAAACAACTTTTCCTTCAGAGAGATTTAGTAATTTTAATTAAGTAAAGTGTTGGAGAGATTCCTATTGATTAGTTTTGAAAATTTACCTTTTTCAAAGGCATTAATATTTAATAAGTACATATCTGTATTACTAAGGAGTACTTCTTAGGTATTGTTCCTAAAATAAGTATCTCAGTATTGATCAAAAATTTAAATCGTGGCAAATTAATTAACTGAGGATAAAAGTAAATTAGATGGATTTGTTTCAAGAATGTGTGTCGTAATAGTTTTATGTATACTAGGTACATACAACAAAAGAGGGGAAATACTTTATTTTCTACTTTCTGTCTAATTTAATATGCAAATCGAAAGCTAGCAACAATTCAAAAAGAGATGAAGAATTTTAGTTTCACACAAATGATTTTCGAATTGGCTGTTGCAACAAAAACAAACCTAGATTCCTTGGGACAATGACACTTTCTGACTTTCCCACATAGAGCTACAGTATTTATGTAAATTAAAGTGTTGTGCATGTAATGTATGTCAATATTATATGAATCTGAATGGATTCATGACAGGAAGAAACTAATATTCCTTTACGTGTAGGCCCGTAGTTTGTGTAAGGGAAAAGTAATAATATTTCTGCATAATATTATATTTATGAGAGACAGTAATTTTGTCTGGAAAACTCGTTAACAACGTGGTAAAAGGATTTGGAAAGCCTTCCCGTCCTTTAATTCACATTTTAATGGTTCCTTAGCGTAAAAGTTGTAGATTTCCTCCCACACCTCCTACAGAGAGTAGACTACGGGCCAACCGATCATCTTCTAGCTTGCGTAGGTAGGTAGGTATTATTATTACACGTAAGAATTTCGTCATATCATATGATCATATGTATGGAATGGTCCAGCATCTAACATAATAGTACTAACATCTAAATATTAATAGTACGTCTGTGTCTTGGAATCTTTTGGTTATCGTTTCTTTTTCACTGGAGAAAGGATAAAATAAATTCAAAACGCCTTTCTCAATCCACACATTGCATTCTAATATTATTGCTGTAATAAAAATATCTCATTTGGCCACAGCCAAACTTCCCCACACCACACCACAAAACCTCCATATTACGAGACAAGTCTAACTACTAACACTAACTGCCCAATATAACGTGGACTCAAGCCATGCCAAGCGAATCCAATCCAAGTTAAACTAGGATCAACATGTCTTGTCAGAAAAAATGAAAGTGAAACCGAAACCATAGATTTTCACCCACACTTTGTCGTCACAACTTTCCTGCATTAGCTTGGTTCTGGGCCTAAACCAATTTTGTAAAATTATAATCAATTTTCCGAGAATTCTAGTTTTGTAAAGCCTAAGGGTAATCTAATCATAATAACATAGAAAGTATAAGTAACCAAGCCAAGCCAAGCCAGGAACTCCGCTGCATGGTTTTTAGTTCAGTTCTGGAAATCTCTTTCACTTTCATGTACAAATACAATCAGATTTGTATTTGTTAATACTTTGTCAAGCAAATACATTAATGTGTACACGTAGGAAGTATAATACTATGTAAGGTACATACGATGACAAATCATCAGTGAAATGAGAGATACTTTTCTGGTTTGTATTTCTAGAGATTCCTGGAAACTCTTAATTTTTCTAAAAAATGTTATAAATAATTCTCTTTACATTAACCAAAAGGTCAATGCCAATTGTTAATGGAGTCTAAAGATTTGTCTCCCTACTACAACCTACTCAATACAGAGCGCTACAGTTAAGTCTATAAGGAATAGGTACATAGCATTTAGGAAAATAATTTCTTTGAGCTTCCTACACCACATAAATAAATAAATCCTTGATAGGACCAGACCACGATTTTAACTTTACCCACTTACATAACCGGTATTTCCCGAATATCATTCGGGACCTTAGTATTAAGGCTTTACAGTTTACGATGTCTAATGTAACATTTATCTCAAGTAAAATTAAATCCTAAGGATTATTTTTTGTATATTTATGTAATTGACCTTAATTATACAATAATTAGGTATAATATTTTGTGTGGGTGTGCTAAATATCAGTATAGTCATGTATGCGTGTATTGGTAGGTATTTAGGATTACAATTAGGTATCATTTTTCTCAGATAAAGAACCCAATTGATAATTTGACATTTTAAAGAGTTGGGCTCATAAGTTCACAGATAAAGTACTAATATGTAATCTCTTTTCATAATTGTATATATACAACTGCAAAGGTAAATACACCGTTCTAACAATTCTATAGCACTAGAGAGAGAGAAAGTTCAATGTCAATCAATATCAGTAAATTATTAATAATTTATGTGTTTTTATTGTTACACCTCTGCTCAATGTGGTCGGGAGTTGGAACACAGACGTCTGGGACTTGGAAGTTGGAACTATAAGCCAAAGTCAAGCTCTTTGCACAATCAGAATGCAAAGCCTCCCTGGAAATCCAATTCTGACAAACCACACAAGTAGTAGGAGGAAGGTGGAGTTGGAATATGAAATACTTTAGGTACTTACCGTTATGCATAACAGGATTTTGGAATTCTTAGAAAATATGCTATTTCAACTGTACATAATACAAAGCAGATGAATATTACAACAAATGGAAAGTTTTCATATAACCTTACAAACATAGTACATAGGTACTTACTTTCTAAGGTAGGTTATATGCATATACTTTTATACTTTCACCTTTCCCAAGAAACGGCAGAATACGTAGAATTATATAGCACACTACAACAGAAAAGAGTTTTATGATATTTCTTTTGTAGAAACAATCTTACACAGATTCTGGTATTAACATACCAGGGGCACGGAGAACTACAGACTTAAAGCATTAATTCATTTTTGTCAATTTAACATGCTTCCCATGATTTCAAATAGTATTTGAATTAATTATTTCTAAAGTTCATTAAATCAGGTTAGATAAAAATCGAAAATAAAACTAATTCGCTTATGTGCTAATGGATTTACATGCTATGTAACATATGTATGTATATTTTGCAACATTTTGGTGTATGAATACTGTAGAATAGGAAAAAAGTTTGCCAATTTCATAATTTTGAACATTTTACGCAAAATCTACATTTACCTGTCCCGATGGCCCCAAGTTATGTTAGACCCTGACATAATATATTGTTATACATAGTACGTAGCAAGAAGTAGGAAGAATAGTCGATCCATTGTGGGCGTATGCTGCTAAAGAGTATACACGTATCATTTCACAAGTGTAGGTGTCAAGTCATAATCTGTCTTACCTAACCACTGTGATGTGCTGTGATGTGCTATCTACAATATAAACCTTTACTTTTGCTTTATCTCGACTATAATATTTCCTGGATTGGATTTGATGTGAAAGATGTTTGGTTAGCATCATCTTAAAAGTATACAATACAGAGTAAGTAGCTACTATCTGGTATCTAGGGTCTACTTGACTTGAGTGGAGGAGAATCGAGTTTCTTTATGCGATATGATCTGATTGGGTTTGATCTGATACTAGTATATACAATATAGCTGTGCATATGCATAGCTAAGCCTCAGTCTAACATTGTATAAAGCTTAAGCACCCAGAATATCTTTTTGGCATGGTCTCTTGGCTTAACTTACGTTAGCGTGCCCCGGCCTGGGCTGGCATGGCCTGGCCTGGCTTCAACTCAATTCAACTTCTTTCTTATGTTATGTACATAAAGATCATTTGATAGTGATATTGATATCATAAGAATACATACCGTAATCAACGAATTAATTCCCGACGTAACAAGTATACACATATTTTCCCTGTATGTACTATGCATATTAATTTTACTAACGTGTAGTAATTCTCAGAAGAGGCAATATAATAGTCAAAAGGGATTTTGTATGAGTAGTATGTTTGGTAGGCACCTAAGTGCAATGTTAAAGGATAGGGCTTAAAAATACATGTAAAACTCCTATGCACTTTGTAGTGTATGCAGCTAAACAGTGCTACGACTACGACCGGGAGATGCCTGGCATTGATATATGGCGTGTTAAGCCTCATGGTTGTAAACCTAATTGTTCTGTAAATAATTATATTTAATGGTTCATTAAATAC
>JAQFYC010007489.1:0-10407 GCA_034694165.1 Tomocerus mixtus
ATCCGGATTTCGGATTTGTCAAATCCGGATTTATTCGGATTTGAAATCCGGATTAAATCCGGATTTAACAGCCCTAGACCTATACATTAAAAACATGTTACTGCTTATCAATATTTGTAATTACTTTTCAAATAGATTAACACAACAAGCATGTAAATTGTTAACCTTTGATTAATGAATATTAAATTAATATCCATTCCTGAGTCACACAAAAACAGTCTCAAGTTTATATAAAGTGGGAATTTATGTTTTAGTAATGTACACTTCAATATTATACCAGTGCAAATACTGAAATGCTCAATTCAGTAAAAGTGAGATTGTGGTATACAATCTGTACTATATTATTGACAATGAAACTTGATACATATAGTAAAGTGCATGTACTTCATATTTCGTGTACCTTTGACATTTACGTTTAACTCATATACTCCAATTATGATGTACAGACTGATATGTATTGCACAGCTAAGTTAAAAATATGAAAAGCGGATATTTGCCGTCAATATTGTAGTTATTTATTTATTATTTATGTTAATACATTTTAAATGTCAATATAAGGAACATTTTACATTTCCCTTACAAAGAAAAAATAATTATTACCTGTGTCCCGGAGACCGGATGTCGTAAGACAATTACTATGATACGAAAATAGCATAATAGAAATCAAATTGCTATTTCATTTTGATATTTGCTTATTATGGAACTTCTGTGTATTATAATAAACTACTGAATCATATTGTTCCTGGTTTATATAATATTGTATAATGGTGTGTTTAAACATAGGCAAAATAAATCTATATATACGTGTAGTTTTATTATACTAATGTAATAATATGACGGTATGTATAAATACGCAAGCTGAATATTATTTTTGAATCAAATAATGTGAGTACCGTAATCGACGAATTAATTCCCCATCCTCAAATAATAAATAAATTGTAAATAGTAAACTCCCCAGTTGGGATTTACTGTACTGTCGTTTCTTGGATTATTTTTGGCACTTAAAACTCTCAAGTCTCCATGGACGTAATAATTTTTCATGCATTTTCTTGTATGTATTATTGACTTCATTCAGAAGAGATACGATTAAGAAAAAAATATATCAGAAAGTATGTGTATGTATGAATTTCTAGTTAGTTTCTTTTACAATATCGTAGCACGAAGATAGAAAATATTAACTCTCACAAGAAAATATAATATGTCGTATAAAGTAATTATTAATTAGAAGTAAGTATTAATTAGAAGTAGTGAAACACAGCGAAATGACTTGTATTTTGGGTACACTTGAAAAATTCATGGTGGACAGAGAGAACTGGGAAATAAATTTATATGTCCAAATTAAAATTAAAAAGTTGAAACTCTAAATCCCCAATCACGCAATAATTTCCTATATATGAATTTTTTTTGAAAAAAAGTAGGCTTGAAACTACAATTCCCCACGGGAATTAATTCGTCGATCCCGATAATCTTGCTATGATCACGTCAGATTTGCTAAAGTTTCGAGTCATTGCAAATAATGCATGATAGATGATGATGTGTACATGATAATGCATATAACAACATTGTAATGTATGTACCTTAGTTGTCAACGATGCAAACATGGATAAGTAAGGTAAAAGGTTTAAAGTATACATTTGCCTTGCATTTGCGACGACGATGATGATGTCCGTGTGTGCTGTAACTTTTGAAGAGGTCAACTTTTTTCAATTCTGTTTTCACATAGCAATAGCATGGGTACTTGGATTGCATTGATTGGATTGGAAAATGGGGTCGCCGAATGACACACTTTTGTCAACATTCATTCCATAGGTTTGTGTGTGTCTGGTCTTGCTTAGAGCAATTATCTGGCACCTGACGCGAAGTCCGACATCGGATACGAAATTACCCGTGAGCCGAAAAGAAGTTATCCAATATCAGGCATCCGATACCCACTTACTCCCTCCAAGCTATTTTTGTAAATCCCGTGTAAAAGGAGTGACATGGGAATTTTTTTATATATAGAATTTCCAATTCTTCATATTGTAACTTGATTAGAATTAATTGTAATCCAAAATAGCGGCATTTTTGAAAGAACCCGGGAATTTTTTATTTGAAAATTCGAGTTCTACCCACCAAACATGGTAGCAATTGATGTTAATCCGAAAAGCGGCCGGCCGCCTGTTTTTCGTCAAACTAGAAACATCCTGCCGATTTAAATCTTCAGCCGGTTGGTAGCTGGGAGGGACGTACCCAACATTGTAACTTTTAAACGGTTCAACCTTTTTGAATTGTTTTACCGAATTTCAATTCAAGGATTTTTACTTTCTCACAATGCCCCAACAAATGACAATGTGAGATTTGACCGAAAACGTACTGGACTATGTGGGGCACTGTGAGATTCGACTAAAAATGTACTGTACCATGTGGGGCATTTCGATTAGGGCAAAATGGGACCAATCGGTACAAGTGTAACATAAGTGGGAGACTTTTATATTTTAATATATTTTATAACTTTTAAATGGCTCAATATTTTCCCTTGTAGGTGTACTAAGGTTAATGTAGATAGTACGAAAAGAACAAAATAATACAAAATAAAGTTAAAAGGCACATTTAAATATATTTGTCCGTAATTTTACATACACGAACATGATATAGCAAGTTTGTGTATATAAAAAGTGAAGCAATTCCCTTCGTCAATTCTAAGAAAATTTGAAATAGTCATTTCTGAGGAGCTTGAGCTAATCACAATCACCAAGCTTTCAGTTGCACGTTTTTACTTTGCTTGCCTACCTACTTATGTACCTATACATTTTTGTAATGTGGTGCACTGCACTCAATGTTGATTTTCTGCTTATTTGAGTAAATTGCAAACCTTGAGGATAATTTTACACAAATTTAAGTATAATGTATGCAATGTATTAAAATACAGACGGAATTATCTTGAAACTCTAAAAATATGGTTTCAGTAGAACTTATGGTCCTCAGAAAGGACTATCTAAAAGATTCGAAGAATTTACTAAGGGCCTTCGATTCACTGGAACACAATTGGTAAAACTGTAGGAAGTATTTAGCTTAAGTTATTTATAGGTACTGAAGTTATTTAATACGTTCTTAATTTTTATCTGGCCCTTTTGCATCCCTTACTACCATATATTAAATTCTTACACATTTGAAAATCGTCGAAGCACGACCCGTAAAAAATTTTGGCCGCCCACAAATCTAGGAAAATTGTGACAAAGAAAAGAAGGACATAGAAAACTTTCAGATAACAACCTCCCTTCGTTGAATGAAGAGCTGCAACAAAAAATAAGTGAATATAAAATACGTGACTTGACAGTGTCCGTCAAAGAACTTTTAATTTATTTATATGGAATAGTATTTAAAAAGTAAGTACTACTCTGTTTCACTATATACTATTTATTTTCGACATTTTCTAGTAAACATCTTTGATGGCAAAGGAAATATTTTTAGTGAAACATTTAGGTTTCGAAAAATAAAAATAACGAAATAAATACTTTTCCAGAGAAAAATATTGAAAAACTACTATTTCAATTTCATTCAATTTGTTTCACGTTTTAGTTAAGATTTAATTGATTAATGAAAAAAATCAATTAGTATTTCAATTTATTTAAATATATTTCGGACTTTGTGTTTATGAGTTAATTACCTGAAAAAGCACAATAAAGATATTACTTGGATGGTGAATTCATTTATACCTTATCTCTTTCCCACAGTTCATTAATTTTTATTTATATATTTTGTGGTTGTAGATCGTCCGTGAAAAGTGAAATAAAACCGTGCTGTTTTTGTAATTGCTGCTCATTAACACAACAGAACAATTAACAATAATGATGTGTTTTCAAAAAAAGGAGTGCAAGTGACACAACACAACACAAGTATACTACATTCCTTTTCAGGTAGGAGTTTGGCTAATAAATCCTGTGTATTTGTTTAATTTTTTGAAACCTATTATATTTATTAGCGTTTCTATTGGAACTTCGTAAGTATTAATTTTGGTATAAACAAGAAATCGCCGTTTGAAATCAATAACTCACGAATTAGTTCTCACGGAGGATTAAAATTTAGTGGAAGGCGTTTCTAAGTTTCTGAAAAATATGTTTTCGTTCCGGCCAACAAATTTTTTAAAATCACGATTGTTTAGATTATAATTTTGTAAAATTTACAAGGGCGGTGAATTATTTCATTGTCGCGAACTATTTAGTAGCGTGTACGTTATACTTTTTCAGAAATGGAATAATGAGGTGAAAGATGAACTAAAGTAATATATCACTTATTACATGTAAGTGTGTATCTAACTTTGAAACTAATATAATATTTGTAATACTACTTTTTATGTACAGGGATTAAGGAGACGGAAGACGTATAACTGGAGGATTTTGAATATTGAATCCGATTTCTGTAGCAATCTTGTATTGACACGTAACGAGTGACGCTTCAAAGTACACATTGAATTCCTTTTCAAACAATATTTCAATTTTATGCTATTAAACAAGGTCTCAAAAACGAATGCAGATGAATAATTTTTAAATTCAATGCTATTTGTATTTTTGTGTTACAGCAACTACTGAAAATTACTAAACAGTAAATATGAAGCCGTTTATTCCGTTGGCAATTAACTACTTACGTCTGCAGCACCTCATGTTGAAGGATCTTGCTTTGCCAGTTCTTCGAGATCATTTTCATCGATGCTGGGAGTTGAAACATGGCTACAAATGGGAGGACGAAGGGGATAAAACTACGAGTAACAAAGATGGCTTCATAGATAAACTAATCAAAAGTTTTTATTGGGGTCAAACTTCACAAAGGAGACATTTGAACAAAGAAATGATACATTGGGATTTCCAACTTCTTTTGAATTGTATTAAGGTAATTCTAAATTTTGACAAGAACTTCAGTTCCAAAATGAAACCACTTAACGATATTCGAAACGATCTGGCTCATATGGCTGAAGCTGAAGTAAAAGAGGCCGATTTTCAACGAATGTGGGCTGAAGGTTCTGCAGTCCTTTTGCAGTTGGGGGTTACCCAGACGGAACTTGACGACCGAAGAGTTTACAAGTTTGATCATCGTGATCCAGAGAACATTGCCAAAGCTGAGCTGCTTCTTCAAAAAGGTTTGCAACTCAAACACGAAGGGAAGTATGCAGAAGCTAACCTGAACTTTTCTCTAGCACTTTCTCTACGTGGTCTTGAACCCGACACCCTTGTTACATTGCATTCAGAAATTTGCAGCGTGTCCAATACTTTGGAAAAACGCGTCGCAGATGCTAAATTACTTGCCGAGTCGTATTTAAACATCCAAAAATTTGAAGGAAAATGGTGGCCGGAGAAGAAACCAATGACGCAGTCTTTTTACAAAAGAAAAATAAATGACAAATTATTTGTTACAATATTAAAAGCACAGCTTGAAGACGAAGACTCGACAATGAAACAACTGAACAAGGGGAAGTTAGTAATTACTGGGCCAGCTGGTGTCGGGAAAAGTAGTTTAGCAAAATGGTTTGCCAATCATTTCCAAGATGAGTTCGAGCACATAATATGGATCGACTGCGAAAAAGGACGGCTAGACGATTCTTGGGCGAACTTGGCGATGGATTTGAATGTGGCTCATTGGGAGAGACTAAAAGGAGCGACACTTGCACGGAAATGTTTTCAAAGACTTGCCGGGAAAAAAGTTTTGTTAATTTACGACAACGCGGAAAGCTACGGAGGTCCGGGAGGATTAGAAAAGCTACTTTCTCCTGAAAATGAGGAAAGCAAGGGGTTTATGTCCATAATTACGTCACGATGCACTTCTTGGGGGAACGAAACGGGGTTCGACAAAATCGGTAAAATATATTTGTCTGTTTTTGGAATTGAAGAAAGTGTGGAGTTTTTGAAGGAACATATTAACGGACTGAACTACACAGACACTGAATACTCTCAATTGGCCACACATCTTGGGAATCTTCCTTTGGCTCTCCAGTTGGCAGTGACCACCCTAAATATGCGCCAAATGACATTGCCTGAATATCTCATTCGAATAGAAAGTACGGATATTCTGCTCAGCCCTGTGACTGAATTGGATGACTACGAAAAACACATTGGGAAAATAATTGACATAACACTCCAGACTTTGAAGGAATCCGGCGGGTTTGGACAGCTTGCCATAACAATTTTGGAGATATTGAGTTTTCTGCGTCCGGACGAAATGGATATGGTATTTCTGTCGGATACCCTCGCAACTGATTTGTATGAAGTTGAAGAGGCATGTTTTCTGCTGGAGAAATATTGTCTAATTTCAATGCAGAACTACATTACTATGCAATTCCGTCGAACGAGCGACAACCCAAATGACGGGTTACAAAGAACAAGTTTCATCAAATCCTACACCTTGATTTCCAACCCCGTTATACAGCAAATTGTCCGAAGCATGGTAAAAGAACCTGAAGATATTCTAAAGAAAATTCTGGAGTCCTGCGGACAGAGGACCCTCAAATTAAATGCCGTAAAGTACGCAGAGAAATACAGCAGTTTGAAGGAATTTATGGCAGCAAGTGGCGAATTCACATGTACCCTCGACCTGTTTGAACTTGTAAGAGAAAGGCAGTTTGGAGATGCTCTTATTTTGTCAAAACTAATCAACCAAAAGCAAAATTCATGCTCTTCAAATTACAACTACGCTTTATGCCTGGCATTTAACAAGAAATTTGAACTTGCGTTGGGACAATTATTGGCAATATACGATGATCTCTCAGAAAACGCCAGAAGCCAAATGAATATTGTCAAATTGACATTGGTCAACGATGAGGAGCTACCCGACAAGTTTTCTTTGGGTATTTTGTGTTTGATTTTGCTGAAAAAAACCGGCGGGCAAGAGGATGCTGGAAAAGCAGGCTATTGGACAAGATTATCTAAATCCCTAGAATTGAATTCCATTGAAATTCAGAATCATGGCTTTCCATTTGACCTAACCTTGATAAAAAATGTTAAACATGTCAAATTCGACAGTACCTATTTGGAATGCAGTGGTATATCCAGTTTGGCAGAGGAAACTGACTCCAGCCAATATTACAATGACAATAACCCAAGTTTGCCAACTGTAAACACATTGGAGCTAGACAACGTTCGCTTCTTGGACAATTTCGGTCAAGATTTGCCTTTAATTTTTTTCAAAAACCTTGTCGTTTCATTCCAGATGAGAGAATTGGTTATCGACTGCAAGTCTGTCACCCCAATTGTAGTTGATTTATCCCAGCTCCCGAATACAGTTGCAAAAGCACATTTTACCAGAACTTTTTTAATTTCGAGTAGAACTGGGATCTGGAATTCTTCTTCATTGATATTTTTGAAGCTGACAGACCTTCAAATAAATACAAAGTTGCAAGAAATATTGCCAGCTTGCAGAAAGTTGGTGGAACTGCAGATGGAGGAATTAAAATTTCCAGTGGAATTAACTTGGATTCCGGAGTCAGTAAAGGAACTGCTGCTACGCCAAGTGAAAATTGTTGGCGATCCGTCTAAATTGAGTTTGAATCAATTGGTTCTGCTTAATTGCAAATCATTTGATGAAATCTCTAATTTACTTCAAAGGGTTTCCGTCGTCGAACACACCATTTTGATTTTTGAGTCATCAATCTTTAATCGGGGTGCTTTTGTCAAAACGACTGGCAACCAAAGCAAGTGGATAGAGCTTATTGATCGCTCGAACCGGATTTCTATCGGCGGTTGCCAATTGGGCTGGCTGGACTATAAACATTTCGGTCTTGAGAAGTATGGAATCTGTGAATCTTCAAAATTCTATTCAGTTGACGAAAATAAAATTGGAAAGATTCTTAGCGAACAAGAGTTTTACCGGGATTTGAACTACACAGAACAATCATTTTCTTTCCTGGACTGAGTGTCACCAGAGTCACCACCCATTTACTGTGACAAAATCTAACTGTTCTCAAACTTAGAGCAAAAAATGCCTAAAGAATTCACATCAGAATTAATGTTTCGTGTTTCCTATTTCAACAAAAGTGACTACTTTTACTATTAATTTTACTACTTATTATTTTCGTGTTGAATGGCGTTATTCGAAATATTTAATTAGTTTATCATAAATGACAGATGAGGAAATATAATTTTTAATTTTTGAAAATATTACACTGTAAATCTTATTGTTAAATTGAAAATTAATGTTGAAAAAGAATTATTGCATTTACTATGAGTTAATGCGGATTTACAATGACGATACAACCTTTATTTTTTGAAATTTGAAATAAGTGGAAAAAAACAACATTCGGCAAATTATATGCAAGATGCAGTTTTTTTTAAAAATGTCCAATATTATGCCTCCTTATTGGTACTTATGTTTTTCAGTTAAACAATTAATAAAAACTCTGCATTTAGTATATACAAAATATTATTACGAGTAATTTTTATTTCTAAAAATAATGTTTACCTTACAGTAAATATATTACACACATTACTAAATCTGCCCCATACTCTCACATTTGTGCATAAATACAACGAAATCGTATGAAAATAAGATGCCCATTGTCGTATCATATTTGCAAATTGTAATATAATATTCTTCCCACAACTTCTTAACTTTGAGCACCAAAACTCCATTGGAAACCCAACATACTTGACATTTATGAGATATCTATCGCAAAATAATTCTAAAATGAAAATTACCAACGATGCAAGACACAAATAGCCACACAAAATGAAAATAGTGTGAATTTTCATTCCAAGATTGATACTTTTTGGAATGAAATTATCATAATTAAGTTCTGCATTATGTCTAGCTTCTGGTAACCATATGTCAACCCGTAACCTGTTTGACCAGGTAAACAAAAATCCCATTTCAGATAATAATTGCATATGTTTTTGATATTTAAATCGAAAGCAACCTGCAAATCCCCAAGTTGATAACGCAGCCGTCGTCACTGCGTCCTTTGTTGTCATACAAATGGATAAAGGATGTATTCTCTGCATTTTAAATATAATATCATGAATTTCCGGCTTCTTACAAATTGCAAACAGTTTCCTAGTTGTACTACCCATCATAATATGGAGCATTGTCTCAGCATAACTATAATTATTCTGTCTATATATTTTTAGGGAATCATCAACATCCCAATTCATCTCAACAATGTAATTTTTTTGCAAAACATTGAATTTTTTCAATGTATTTGAATTTAAGATGTAACCATAATATCCCAATGTAATTCTCAATAACAAGGTTTTGTAACCGTTGTTAATTAGTTCTCCAACATCGGAGAAACATCTCCTCTCCGGAGGTGCGACGACTTCACTGGTGATATACGTTGTGTAAAATGAGGAAATCACAAAAGCGCCTATTATTACTATTAGGTAAAGAACATTCTTTTTCTTAATAGGCATAGGTTGATTAAAAATAATTATAATGGTGTACATTAGAGAAAGGAATAAACTTTTGAAGTAGCTGTAGCTACGATTAGAATTAGAATTATAAATAAAGCAAAATCATGAATGCCAAAGGGAAGATTAACAGGATAAGAATCCAACTTGTGGTATCAAATGTATTTTGGACCAAAACGGACAATGGGACATCCAAAAGATTTATTTTGCTCTCGCAGTAGAGTGCAGTATATGGAACCATATCATCAATATAAGTAAGTCCGAACTGACCATTGGTAACTACTATAAACATCATAATTTGCAGCCCCAAACTGTGATAATATTGACCTATTAAATCTAGCCTCAAATTTTCCTTTTTCATCGACAAGTAATAAGGTGAAGTTGAATTTTGCTGAAAGTGCTGCTAAAACTTTGTAATCGTATTTGCAAGATTTCTCAGAAGTGTGTATTAATTGGTACGGTGACATTGTACAAATATCCTGTACTCCGGTATAAACCTGCCGGTCTATGAGACCATAAATAACAACGGCAGTATAATGTTGGTTAAGATGGGCATTGTTCTCTTCCCAGATACTTCGCCATTTATCTTCAGAAATATCTGATGAAATAACCTTTCCATAAATCTGGTCTCCATACAATTGGCAAATTTCAACTCCAGCCAGCTGTTGGAGAACAGTATCATAGCCTAAAAAATATATAGCAGATACCAACTCTATATAAAGTTGTTTAACCCACTCATAATTAATCCAATTGCTTTGTTCTGGTGAAGCAGAAAACACAATGATGAATTCAGCTTGAAGATTATTTATTTCTTGGCCGAAGTATTTTCTCAAAGATGTAAAGGAACCGTCCGGCTCAGCAATGATGTTCTTACTGCATAATGTGTTGGATAAATCTCTCGGTTCATCACTATTTCGGTGGAGAAGTGTTTTATTGTAATCAGAAGTAGCAATAGTCCATGGTTGGGAATTCTGGTTTGAATGCAGGAACAAATCTCCTATTTCTGAATTGTTGAACAACAGCAAGCTAAAATCACAAT
>JAQFYC010007490.1:0-10404 GCA_034694165.1 Tomocerus mixtus
CGGACGCACGGACGCACGGACGGACAGACATTGCGATTACATAAGCCAGCCTCGCACACTCGGGCGGGCTAAAACTGTGAAATTGAGAATCCCTGATAGAATTAAAGTTCAGCTCATGCTATTTGGGCCTGTAGCAAGTCATGCCTTATAAGGAGAACCAAATCGCCTTCGTGAATAAGTTAACTATAAAAGGAACTAACTTACAAAGTCGATACTTACACAATTATGTACTTTATACCTGTCTTGAATGACTTTAAGCTTGCGTGGTAATACAATATAGCTACTTAACTAACTATAATATGTGTGTGTTGCTATTAGAATAATACTATAGTTTGCAATAACAATTTTGAATCAATATAAGGAATCTATGTACATAGAAGTCTAACTTTCCGCTGGCTGGTTAGCTAAAGAATTTCTGAAGAAGGAATTTCTAAATCCTTTATGTAATATAAAAACGCAATTCTGCTATACATGTATATGTAGTACATTGTAACAACATTGTAACCACGTTATTTTGTTATTAGTACGGTAACCCTAACGAGCGTCTTCCTTTTTGGAAACTATATAGAACTAAGTAAGGTTAATGGCTGCATAACAATGTGCCTATCTAATATTTTTACGATTCAAAAATATTTCATTTTTCCTTTTAGAGTGTAGGTAATATGAAATATAGGTTGGGAAAAATTATAAGAGTATATTTACCTTACACAGTCTAACATGCAAGCAAATGCGACAACAAACAACACAATAATCTCAATGCTAATTAATTATCTTCAAATTAAAGGTGCTTATACATTTATTCTGTAATATAAACCCACAATACCAAATGCCAAACATTTACTATAGAAATATCATATCAGCTCTTTCGGTTGGGTTCCTTTAACATTAACAACACGAAGAATAATTTTCTCCTTGGGCGTGCTGACTGCTGATTGCGATATTTGAGAGATATGTTTGATGATAAGACTCTCTTGTATGAGAAATGCTAAAGGTTGAATGTGGAACGAATTTTTTTCTGTAAAAATAACTGTATGCCAAATATTACAATGAATACGGGTTTTTTGCACAAGTTGTGAATACTGTAAGTACTTAGGTACTTTTGCAACGTTATATTTTTCTGGTTTTATTGTGTAGTGTAAGCTAATTAGGGATGTGATGTAGGGCACGGGATGTAGGATTGCAAATAGCAATCAAAGGGAATGTAATTTCTAACAATAAGTCTCAGAGGGTTATGTGTGCTGAAAATTAAAAATAGTTTTATGCGCGGAGAAAGTGGAGGGATGCGGAGCAATGGAGAAAGTCAAGTTAGTGAAAGCCAAACAATAATTCTAAGTATACGTGCTCTGCTCTAGGTATTTGTATGTAAGTGTAAGCGTAAACGTAAGCGTAAGCAGGAGCATCAGAAACTAAACTTTCTCCATTCTCCATTGGATGTTAGATCGAGTAATCCCAGTTTTATTTGCTTCTTCTTGGAGTCAAAGTCAAGTCAAGTGAACTAAAACATCATCAAGGATAGTCGAAATGGGAACGGTAACTACCGCATCTGTTCACAGAGTTAAGTAGTAAAGAAAGTCAAACCAAAGGAAGTCAAGTGGATATGATAGGCCAAAACCAAACCATAGAGACTACTTTCCCGACTTTACTTACGATTATAGTAAATACTTATACATGGTAATGTAAGTTTGCCTTCTACTGTATTCTAAACTAAAGAACTTTCTCCAACTAAAGTAAAAGGAACTCCTTGACTTGACTTTCACTCTAAGTAAGCACAGCAAGGAGAGTAGAGGGAGGGTCGGAGAAAGTGTTGTATTTGGTAAGCACTGGAGCACAACTCTTGTAAGAAGTAACTAACCTAACTTAGATGGCAAATGGTAAATATCTGTACTCTACTTATAAGGATAAGGAGGCTATTGCCCTGCTAGCCTGACATGACATCCTATTGTATTCTATAGACCTGTCAAAGATTTTACAATGTGTACTATACAGAACACAAAGTAATGCATTCCATCTTCCAAACCATTTGCCTTCATTTTATGCAAAACATTTCATCTCATTTCATTTCCTTAACTTCCTACGGCTGGCTACGGCCAATTGTGACATTTCTAAGAAAAATAGCCATTTCTGCAACAGCGGCGGGCCAACACAGCAAACTTGAGCGGATCCAATTTCAACCGAAACGATCCCATTTCATGTCGCATATTTACAAGCTACTCAAGCGCTCTAAATGCTACTAACTAAAATAAACTTACAGCAGGAGCATTGAGCATCTTTTCCTTATCCATTCTAATATAATGCAATATTATATCGCATTTCCTTACTTACATTTTACACCGACATCTATTTTGTCGAAACATACATAGTGCACATAGCCTATGCTATGCAGTACAATTATGTATTATACAAAATGTACATATGTACCAGTGTATACATTTGATACTCAAAATTTCTATTACTGTGTACAGTATGGCGTACGAAGGCACACAGGATCTGTAATTATAATTATACTTAAATGAGAATATGCCATTCCTTTTTACATAGCTCCTATATCATACAAATGTAATAAACCTGTTCCTGTAATTAAAAATACTTTAAAAATAACCTACATAATATTACTTAAGTTACTAATTTACATAACATGTAATATTCTGCACACATTTTAACGTTCAATCTGTTATTGCATAGAATTTTGAATGAAGAAACACAACACAAGTGTTTACTATTCTACTTTGTGGATTGTCTGAAACAATTTTGAATAAATACACAAAAGTTTTAGGAGATTTACTTATATACATATATCTACGAAACGGAAACAAGAGAAAAGCACCCTTTAGTTTATGTAGCCCATTTAATTTGCATATTTTGGTAAACAAGCTATTTATCTGTGTACTGTACTACAGTGCAGAGCAGACTACAGATGGAGATAACCCTAACGTTAACGTTAACGTTAACGTTAGAGAGGAAAAATAATAAAATTAATGACACATCTGTCTTTTCAGGAAGAGTGAGCATTTATTCATCAAATCTGGGTTATCTCTGAAGTACCTATGTGCAAATATTGTACAAATACTCACATAAAGTCTAGTCAACTGAGAAGGAAGATAAAAGGATTGCTTTTATTTTGCAAACACATTTTTTACGCAGAGTGAGCAAAAATGAAATAACATTGGGAAACAAATTTGTGTTTTTATGTATACATAAGTGTATTAGGTATGGGATTCGACTATTCTATAGAAAATACACGCATAACTACTTCATCCGACAAGCAATAATGATTTCCATTGTTTTTATTATCGGCTGTTTTTGGAGTGACGAGGGTAGTTTGGAGAAAATGTGGCCAAGCCAGGCCAGGCCAGGAGATGTAACATTCACCTAGTTAACCGTAAGTAGCCATTCAAAGGGAGATGAATAGGGGAAAGTAAGTAGGTAGTTAGAGTTAGCTATCGTACTACGCAAAAGTGAGTAGGTACTTAAACCCTTATAAGTACATATCCAGAGATTTCGCGTTAAAAAGTTCTTTTTGAGGAGAAAGTGTACATTGTTCTTGTTCTGCAGTGCTGACGATGAGTGAAAGTCGTTGTGTGTAACTGTATGCTGATATATGTAGGTAAGGTACCTACTGCCTACTCCAAAGTGTAAAGGGCTCGTTTGTTTAAGGAATAAAGTCAAACATGCATATTGTACATACTTATCTGTAGTATGTATGTATAGTAGTTTCATATAAATGGATGCTCTGTAAGCCAATGCTCTTCCAGCAAATAAAATTCCCTCTTGGATAACATTAGCCTTCTTTCCATATAATACATAAATACACAGCTCAACGATTTCTCTTCCACAAGACTTTAACCCAACTTTAGGAAAATTGACTTTTCCTTCCTCCTTTCCTAGAAATATGCAAAAAGTTCCTTTTTCTATTTAGAGCTCCGGTAGGTAGTCTGTGCAAGCATGTGTGTACAAAATGTTGCAGGTTGTGTATGTACATACGCTAGATAACTTCAACTCAATTTAGCATACCTTGTTTTTCTAAGGTAAGGATATTTATACATACATATGTCTAAATAAAATACATTTTGGTATGCACAGGACAGTTGCTTATTGGAATAACTTTTAAAAATGTTTATTGTCCCAGAAAGGACAAAAATATTATTCCGATGAACTTTTTAAGCATTTACTATTATATTTATAAACAAGATCAGGTGTCAGTGTCAGTGAATCAGGATTAACTGTCTAAAACATTTAAATTGTCTCTCTGACATATACCTATAAAATTATATTATACTATATTGCAATGAAAAATTGATGATAAGTAAATGGATGCGCAAAAACGCGCAAAGATTATAAGATGCATTAGCTATGTGAATGAGAAGAGGTATTTTAAAACGTTTATTTTTTTAACAATTTTGCAATACGTACAGTACGTAATTACATTATACATTTTAAATTCGGCAGTGGTTTTATCGGGTTTTAATCACCTTGCCTTATTTTCGAATGTCTTGCGACTTTCGATTTCATTAGTTGAATTTTAAAAATACAAAATTAAAGAATCTCCAGATATAAATTGTGCAATTTTTATTTGTGTATTGTGAGTTACTAATATTATAAATAAAAAAGCCTGCAGTCTACTACAGCGTGATGAAATGGAATTTCAGCCCATTGTGACTTCTTTAGATGTTTTAAGCTTCATTTTATGGATTTGTGACATACTGACAAAGTCTAATCACATTCTGTCGCAATATAATACTTCTTTATACCTGTATACTTTCTTCTTTTGTTATTTTCTTTCTACGTAGTAAAATAAAAGAAGTACCCGAAGAAACGTGAGCTTTTATTCATTCTTATTGAAGAAAGCTAGATTCTGGATGGAAAGGAACTTTGTTCCAGTTCACTTGAGTAGCTAAATATTTTCATCTCCGCAGATGTAAGTATTTACTTATACTGTATACCCAACCTTTCCTAAAGGTATATACATACCATACCCATTCCTACATAAAAAATTATAGCAAAAACTATATTTAGGCATAAGTATGTACCTTATAGGTGTTGCCACTTTTTTGCGCATATCTTTATACGCCATTATAGAGAAAGGGAAAGAAACATAAAAAACTAATTCATATAATCCATTCATAATAAGACACAAGTCTCCATGCCTTAAAATATTCAGTGGAAAATGAAGTTGGTTGACTTTGGCCTGCTGTAGCTGTAACTGTCTGGAAAGAGGAATTGGGAGAATGAAGTCAAGTGAAGCCTAGACAAGTTAAAGTAAGTAAGTTACTATGTATGTTACTGTAGTAGCTTTGCTGGGTGAGAATTTCTCTTTATGTTTCATTTTATCTCAAATTGGTTTCTCAATCCAATATGCAAATTTTCATCGCATCGCATCGCTTTCCCTTCTGTTTGCTTTTGCATAGAATATATAAGTAAGTATTTTCATTTCTTCATATATGATGTTGCTTGTATTGTATTGTGTTGTATGTCTATGTCATGCCATTCCATGCCATGGCCTATCGTTTCCCTTTCTGGTTGACTAGGCTCACTTCTATTTGTACAGTACACAAGCTGTCATTATTTTTCTCTGCTTCACTTACGTCCATTTACCTTTTTGCCTCGCCTGGACGAAAAGCTTGTCTTATTCTTCCCTTATGTCTGCAAAACCTAGTTTGCATGCAATTCAGACGGAGCCAGGCCACAGAATGAAGAATAGCCTTTTCAATCCTATATATTTAGTATACATACACGTTTTATATAGAAATTTATATACTTAAATATATTGCATGTTCGTGTGTACATGTATGCTACGTACAAAAGTAGATCTACATACATAAATACATGCATAACTCAACTCTTCTAGCTGGAGAAGACTTATCTACATACAATATACAACGTTAGCTCGTCTGTCTGCTGATATGTTCATGTATGTACGTAAGTAGGAAGTACAAAAGGAATATTTGCTTTCATGCTCCGTGTATTCACATCAGTCGCATTGCCATTGCATGTAATGAAAAGATTCTTTCCCCATCCAATCGACTAGATCTCATTTCGTCTTTTGACTAAGTAGGTAACTACATACACATACTACATACCTACAGTCTACAGTACAGTCATTCAACTATTCAACCAAAAGAAAAGCTTTTCAAACCATCCTTTCAGCTTTTTATTTATTTCCTACGCTTTTCTTACTTGAATGTGCATTTCATTTCTTTGTCCAACTCCAACTACCTTTGTATGTACAGTACACTAACCTATCTAAATACTATGCTTCTTTTGATGTGTAATAAATATTTTACTAACCTTATGCGAACTTATAGAGCAGAGTTGCCAATACTAAGAAATACGGATAAAATGCGGTTTGGTGTATACATATATAGTGTAGTAAGTAAAAGACATTTCTTTATCTCTCATGTTTTATATAACAAATCAAGCAATATTTATATTTCCTACAGTGCAGTAGTTCACTCTTAGTTTGAAAAATTAAGATATTGAAATAATGTGAATGAATAAGTTTTTAGCCATTTATGTATTATTTTTATCATTAATTAAATTTGATTCATTTAGATGTCTATAGATGTTTTTGCCTCTTCAACGTATATTAATGTAAATTAGTAATAAGTTTAGCACTACGAAGAACTTTGCCTATTTACCCGATTACTTAACCTATAAAATGTATGTAGTATATACAATTTATATATAGTAAGTACAAATTAATGCTTTATCTATACAATATTGTGATCTTGTGATTGATTACTCAATATTTAAGTGAATTCGCATCTACAGATAGTAACTGTATGGGAAAATCACTGCTGTCGATTTCTGTACAAATGGAAGTGAGGGTCAGAGGATGAAGTGTTAAATAATAGGGAATAATATAGATAGATAGTGATTGAGCATGCATACGTAGTGAACAGAGGATGTTTCATCATAGAATAAATCTGGGCTGCTGGGAGGAAGTGTGTTATGTATGAAATATCACATCAGCAGTAGGGTGCGGGTGAAGGAAGCAGGCCAAACGCAACCCAAAGCAGGGAATGGCTAAAGCTTCGGATAAAAATTTGGATTTCACCCTTGTTAGTATAAGTGCAGTGCAGACTTGCAGACTCATATACTTACTTACTTTATGTAAGATAAAAATAGTCCAGCAGTTTTTAGTTTAGCCAAGTTCAGTTGTTCAGTTGGCCATGTTTGGGAAAATCCCTTGACAAATAGTGACTTAGTCAGTGGAAATACATACACACACGAACCAAGCCAGGATTAGGTAGCTACTTCAAAAATATATGACTGGGAATGAATAAGGATCCCAGTTTATAGTTAATAAACTATTGTGGGAGACGTACGTACTTAGTACTTACTACTTACGTTCGTACGGGGAACGACAACGACGTTGTGCAGAGTGGGCCAAAACCAAACACTCGCTCACACACAACTCCGCAATTCTATTCCCCCTCTCTGGGTAACATTATACACACATATATACATAGTAGTACGGTATACAGTATAAAAATATATATAAAGGTCCTATGGCTCAATATATATTCATTCATTCAACTTACTTAGACAGGATGCAGAGCAGACTCGTATTACGTATCGTATGAGTGCAAATAATCATTTAATTCATATGCATGATCGAAAAAAATTTATCCAGGCAAATAAGTAAGATTTTTCGATCTGTGTAGACGTAGAGTAGACTGTGATGTGTACTGAACGTGTACATGTATGTAAAATGTAAAATGCTGATTTCATACATACTATATACGAAGAACATTTTCTATGCAAAGCTAAAGCAAAGGAGCTACTGATTCTTATCGAGGAACTAATACTGTGTACTCTGCAAAATCCGCCCATCCTCCTTCAGCCGAAAGATTATCTTTTGAGGATCACCCATATGTATACAAATATGTACGTAGCACTAGATATATGCACTATTTATTTATTTCTCCTAGGTACATACATACGTAGTAGGTACACTTATGTATATGGTTTGTATTTTGGATACACTATCAAGTACAGTAGCTATTTATTGCTTATGCAAAGCCATGTATGTACTTCTATAGGATATTGTAATGTAGTTTCGTAGCAGTTCGGATATTGAGTGTGATTTTTATGCTGTAACAACAGAGTTAAGTGAAGGGAAGGGAAGAAAGTACTTTTAATACATACAACAGGAACAGAAGGCAAAGGCACCCATTATTATCTCTATGCATGTTAATATATAAAGTCTATACATGGGAAATGATTCTGAGTCATCACTATTTTCTGTACATGCTATACAGCATAATATGCATTTATGTGTATTGACTTCTGAAAACTGTCTACTATATATTTAGGGTGTCTTTTCTATATAAATAGATTTGAAGTTACTATCTGTATGTATAGTAAGAGAGGAATTCACATTTTTCGAAAGTTAGAGAGTGAGTGTGTTATCGAGAAGGCATTTCATGGCAGGGGATGAGCTGTCACCATATTCTTTCATCCTTTTCTGTTCAAAGTCCCGTCTGTCGGTTTCGTTTCGGTTCAACAGCCATCAGCCATGCCATGCCATGCCACCACGTTAAAGGAACGCATGCTAGATACTAGATACTAACTATACATAAGTACATACAGATACAAAATACAAGGAGTGTTTGCTATTATTATAGATAAGCATTTGTAATGAGTATAGTAGTTATGTAACACAGCGAACTATCTGTATATCTATATAGGTATCTAGTATTTATGTATAGCACTGCGAAATAGAAAATATTTCGTATCTACATTTATAATACAATTTCCTTTTCTCGTTTCATGTTACTCACTCTCTATTTACTAACTCACTTACTTAACTTACTCGGTTATTCCTATTCCGCAGAAGAATGAAGGTCCTATGAATTATAATACCTATTTCTACGTAAATATGACGCTTTAGCTCTTCCGTCTTCAAAATTCACACTTCTACAATTGAATCCAATTTTATTTTTCGATCTAGTCAGTATAGAAAGGGCTGCTATTAAGTATTAGTTAACATGGAGATATTTTACGATATATTATACATAGGCAAATGCAATTTGTGGGAATATTTATGCAAAATATTTTCTTTCAATTTCGTACTCTGCGGGAATCCAGTCGAAACTTATTTTCCAAAATTTTCAATTCCATAGTGAGAATTACAGATACCAAAAGTCCCTCTTGGCTTATTTTTAACAGTACAAAAATGTACATGCATTATGTATGTTTGGAAACGTAGCTTATCTGCTATTTAATATGAATTTTCTAATATTGACTGCATGTAAGGTAGAATTAATTAGATATCGATGAACCCACAATAGACTTTAGGTACCTAACATTGTAGTCTCAGTAACGATAAGTTTAGGTATAGTTAACAATTAGTCACGTCAAAATATTTTAGTTTTATAACGAATATTTAGCAGAAGTCAATGATTTTCAAATATTTTGTCAAGATTAACAAGAAATTATTCCACTAATGGAAAACAGGCGGATGTTAGTGACAGCCTTGCTTCGTTTTAAGAGACAAATGGCTTTCAAAATGATATTTTCCATACTTCGTTCGGTTTTTTACAAAGTTTCTAAATATAAACTTCCATAATGTTGTACAAGGTGCATGCAGATACATTGCAGCGTGTTACAATATACAATATCGTAAAGAAAAGCTAAAAGTGAACTAAAAAATTATCTATCCTTATCCATGAAATATTTCTTAGAGGTATCTTCGTAATAAGGCTGTCTCCACCCTTCTTAGCAAGCCTAGTCCCAAATAGTAGAATGTAAAACGTGTGTAGTAGCTTCAGATAGAATAAAAATAAACGTAATGCAAAATGCAACGCATGTCATGATGGAGCAATGTATAAGTCATGTCTTACGTCTTAGGTGCAATCAATCCTGAAAAGTGAGACGAGTTTTCTGGCCTGGACGAAAATAGTTCCAGTCCAGACTCAGACTATCCAGACAAGTATTTACATACATACATACGTACTACGTACGTGGAACTTGGAAATAAATCATACTTTTCAAATATCTTTCTTTCCCAACAAGGAAACGAAGAGATTCAATTGAGTTGAGTCTGAATTCTGCATACGAGTAAAAGCATGCAGATTGGATGCAGCTTGGATATTATAAGTAAATTGAAAGTGAAGTTGAACATTGAAGTGAGTCTCTGGAGCTGGAGCTGGACTGGACTTTGGGTTCCATGCTGAGAGTCTGGAAACTACTTTTACTTTTATTTATATAGAAGGAAGAACGCTTGTAAGTAGAAATACCCACTCGTAATACATAAGAGCTGAAAAGACAGTGGCGGAACTACCGGGGGGTCTGCAGGGGCAATGCCCCTGGGCCCATGGGCCCTAAGGGCCCAGAGGGGCCCGGCCTTGTATATAATATTTTAAAAATTTTCAGATGTAAAGACAAAAGATTAAAACATTA
>JAQFYC010007491.1:0-10403 GCA_034694165.1 Tomocerus mixtus
CCCTAGTCGATGGTTAAAACTGAAATACTCTTTAAATCTAGCTTTTAATAAAGACTAAAATATGTTTGTGAATATTGCGAAATAAAAGTAATGAAAATCTGTGGAATCCATATTCATTAAGTTATTACATGCACATCTTGCTGTAAAACACAATTTTTATGACCGGCATTGATTGCTTAAATATTCTCATCTCCAAATTTTTTGTATATGCTTAATGTATGTTGACAAATGTACTACTCTCAATTTCTCGAATATCAAAACGTTTTAAAATCCATAATATTAATGGGTAGCCATATGAGATTCAATATAAGTAAAAGAAAGTAGATAGAGACGTGTAGTAGATAAAATCACATATTATATTGTGTTTCATCCTAATTCGGGAATCTGGGTTTACGATAATGACAAAGAATGACAGCATTATATTTGGCAAATCAAATGATTGCAAATGCAATCATAAGTTCTATTTGGCACATCCTCGATAATGCTCCGATAACGTTAAGATAACGGTATGTTTCTACTTTTACTATTCCATTTACCTAATTTGATATTTGTTAACAGTTCAGTTCCAAAAGCTTCCTTCCATTTAACACTAAAAATACCACGGTGGTTAATTTTAATATTACCAGAACATTTCTACTAAAACTTAATTAAATTCCATATTATACCCATTTTTTGCCGTGTCCATTTAATATTTTTTATTTAATTTCACATTTATTAAAGTTGGACTTTTATTTTTGGATTTGATCATATTTAAGTTATGGAGATGAGAACCCCATGCAAGAAGGGATGGACCAAAATGTCAATTCTAATGGCGGTGGGATTTTTTTTAGTTATCCCAACGACGAAAGGTAATATACCATATTATCAATATTTTTATTTCATCTGAAATTGTGTTTCGGAGTGCAATCGTATACTACTATTTATCAATTTGAAAAACATAATATAATGTTTCTAATGAGAAGCTCAAGTAATGAAAAATTACTTATGTACACTTAATAGCAAATTAAATCTACTAATTACTCTATAAATTGACATTTATACGGAAACCCTATATTATGACTTTAATAATTAAAGTTTAATTGAAATTGATGCAATTTTCTAAAGCTGGTGACCATACTCAGCAATTGTTATTGCAAAATTACTTCAATTCTTAAACTGTCTCGGCTTATAATCATTTACATATAGTATGATATGATAGTATACCATTATTAAGGAGCTTGTCTCCTTTATGTTTTTATTTCATCCGTCTGTACGTACGTCTGTACGTACGTCCTCTTGCGGTGTAACTCAAAAACGGTTTGCGATATCGACTTCAAATTTTCAGGGTAACCTATTAAGGTTCCTCCGGTGACACCTATGAAAAATGGGGTTAATCGGACCAACCCCCCAGGAGTTACGACCCCGCCCCCACTATTTTCAAATTTCAACATATATCAAATGAGATATCGTTCGAAAGCTTATTACCTCAGGAATCCAATCATGTAACAATGAGGTCAATCGGTCAATGGGTTACCGACTTAGGTCAGTTTGAAGTTCAAAATTTGAACTTCAATACACTATACTATACAGCACAACAAAGGAAGCAAGGCACACAACAGTCCTACAATACACTTATATTACATTCAATACAACAGACAACAGACCTCGCAACCTTGTCTCCTTTATCTGAATGGTGTGTCTGTCTGTCTGTCCGTCGGTATGTCCGTCTGTCAATCATTATCAATGATTATCACAATGATTTTCACAACTGACAAGCTCTTTCGTTACAACGTTTACCACGGTTTATTACATATTTAAATAGGAAATGTTGGTTGTATAATCACCGGCACCATAATAATGCTAAATTTTAATGACAGGAAAGTAAATTCTTGACTTTTCAACAGCGTTCGTCTGCCCAAATGTAACGGAAGTGTCACCCTGCGATTGCTATGTGGGTCCATCTTCCTATCCGTACTTGGATTGCATTGGTCCAGATGTAACGCAAGGTGTCCTGAACCGGGTCTTAGCTGCTGTCCGAAGGGAGAACAATCAGACATTAGAGATGGACTACTTTCGTTTGAAATTCACAACGATAACAGAGCTGGACTTGACTCCATTTGAAGGTGGATTCTTTTACCAAATGGAATTTAGCAATAATTCTTTGCTCTCCAGAGTTGTGGGTCCAGTCTTGAATTCCACAAACTGGGATCTAATCACACCAAATCGCCTTTATTGGGAGTACAATAATTTCCAGGACGAAGGACTCCAGACGATGCTCAGCTACTTCAACGCAACCTCTCGCATATTTCCTCTCTTTTACCTCTCTTTGCGGGGAACAAATTGACGGGCACTTTGGGCCAGGAATTCCTTCCAGGGATCTCCGGTGTGACACAGGTCTTTGATCTAATTCTGAATGACAATAATATTCGAGCCTTAGGAGGGGGGCAGTTTAGGGGGATGACAAATGTGTATAACATCCTTGCGAGGAATAATCGACTGGAGGAAATAGGAGAAGATGCCTTTGTGACGACGGACGGCCCTCTGTACCCATTTATGCATGTATATCTGGATTACAACCACCTGACTGACGAGAGTATCCATTTATCCAGTGGGGCATTCAACGCAAATCGGACATTCTCATTATATTTATACAACAACCAGTTTCAGAGAGTGAGAGAAGGCCGCTTTTTGAATTTCCTGGAGGTACACCCTCAAAATATATTGGTGTTTGACGGTAATCCAATTTGGTGTGGTCCAGAAATGAAATGGCTGAAGGACCGTCGACAGGAGTTCGAAACGAGAGTGCGGGGACTAAACTGTACGAATGATCCTGGAGAAACTGCGTTCACTAGTTCTCTCGTAGATGGCTAAAGTACTAAAGTTACCCTTTGAATTTAAGTCTTCAATTGAATAATAAAACGAACCGCCTGTTTCCATCTGTACCGCCAGGATAGTAGGAGGTGCGCGCGCACGCGGACGCTACGGACGCGGACGCTACGGACGCGGACGCTACGGACGCGGACGCTACGGACGCGGACAATTAAGGGTCGGACATCCAGCACTGATCTTTTTATACTATACCTGGCGGTACAGAATAAATATTTAAATAATAAACGTATATTGTAGTATTCTCTAATATTCAAATATTTTACATCACGACACTTTCATTGCTTTTAACTAAATAATGTATAATATATATCTGCTGTATACCATTTGGCTACACATTATTATTTAATTGTTGATCGAGCCCTGGACTGGTAATGAATGATTGTTTTACACAATAGAGATAAAAAAATTTAAGTTTGCTTTTAATTTGTATTTGACACATGTCCTCAATAAATCATCAGATAAGATCAAAGGAAACCGTGCACATACTATTATATCTGTCATTCGACAATTTGTTAACACTATACGTACAGTTCAATTAATTTATTTGATAATATATTTGAATAAAGACACACTAACTACAGTAGTTATTAAATTTATATCTTCTGAATCATTCCAGTAATTAATCTAAATCTGTATTAATACACACCTCCTATCTATTTCAAAATTAGATGATTTTTATTTAACATTGTAGAACTTGAAAAGAATAATAAGATATTTAGACATTGATTTTCAGAATATTTAAACAATAAAAGGACAGAGCTGTAAAGCCAAAGCACTTAATATTCAGAAAATGACAAAACAAGACGGAAACGGAAGGCTGGCCAAGACGGCAATATTTATTGTGGGCCTTCTTTCAGCAACACCTACGACAAACGGTAATAAATAAAGGTTCTAAATAAATAATAACATGCAGCTCCCCAGGTATTTACTTACCTACTTTGAAAATCAGCCAATGATGGATAAAACGAATGGAAATAGCACCATAATATATGTGCGTGAAGAATGGAAAGGAACCTCTTTTAAATGCTTGTGATTTAATTTATATTTGCGCAATGGTAAATTACAACTCTTAAAATATATTTACCCACAAAATATTTAATTAGGAATTTTATTTGTATCTACAACTAAAGATAAGTGTAAAATATTATGAGTGATAAGGAAAGAAATTTTCAATTAAAACTACAGCATACCAATTTGCATACAATTTACATAGCAAATCATGCAACTTAATTTCCACAATATAATATATCGAAAGTTGACATGATAAGCACTGTGTTACTATATCCTTAACAAAATTGTCGTTCATTTATATTCAAACAAAAATTGAAAGAAATTAATTTATTGAATGAATGGTTTTATTGATCAAAAGCCCCCTGGCACCCAAAATATATAATTTTAGAATTATTAGTACGGACTGTAAGGACTCTGTATTCTGTATATAAAAGATATCTACTTTCCTATACACGAAGAAACACGACGACGTATGAGTCTAACTATTTCGTTTGATCTTTTATTTCTGAGTTTGCTAGAATAAGGATTTGGATATATTGGACAGTGGTCTCCCGGGTTGTTATCCTGAAATTCAAGTTTTTCAGGCTCCAGGCGAAGTTGACTAAATGATAAAGTTGATGTTGTGTTTGACTCCTTTTCCTCCATGGGCATTGGCATACCTGACACATAACAACCTGACTGACGAGAGTTTCCATCCTTCCAGCGAAATTGCCAACTCTGACCGGTCATATTAATTCTGGAGAACACTCTTAAAAAACGAGCGAGAGCTGGCCAGTTTTTGAGTTTCCTGGAGACTTCAGCTGCCAATAGACTGCATTTTGAAGAAAATTCAATTTGGTGTGACCCTGAAATGAAATGGCTAAAGGACCGTCGAGAGGAATTCGAGGATAGAGTAACTGGACTGGACTGTGTCAATGATCCTGGACAAACTGCATTCACTAGTTCCCAGTCCGCCCAGTCGATGGTTGAAATTTTACGATAAATAAAAACAATAAAAATTTGTGGAATCCGCACGAATTAAATTATTACATGCATACGTTGCAGTAAAACACAATTTTTATGACCTAAATCGATTGTTTAAATATCTTCTTTTTAGCCCACCCGAGTGTGGGCGGCTGGCTTATTTACACCATGCTTACATAAATATGTTGTATCTAAATTGCTCGAATAATATCAAAACATTCTTAAATCCATAATATTAATTGGTAGTAATATGAGATTATAGCTATGAAGTAACATTGACAAAATTAATTCTTATTCGAGTATGGCTACTGTTCATTTATGAAAACCTCGTTTAAGAAAATCTCATCAAGCATTTGGACATTTTTGTATATGTTACCGGCAAAATCGGTAATAAGGCATTACCGGTAATGCCTAGGCAAAAATGATAATTTCAGTTTTTGGGTCAAAACATTCCCAGCCAGCACAAACCGCTACTAAGAAGCTTTCAAGTAGTGATCTCTGGGTAGTTAGTAACTACTGAGTAGTGTTGTAGCGCTACGATATTGCTATCGAGTGGATGCTCAAAGTGCCCTAAGTCACGGGTTGGGTACATACTGTGCAGGCTGCGTGGGAGCGATAGGGTAGCTACGTATTAATGCTTCCTGCCTACCATATAGCTACTACATTACTACTGCAACGCTGCATTATCGCATATCTTCTGTGGCAATGTTACTCCATTATTCACATTAACCGTCACCTGAAACACAAAATAAATTAAAAAATTAGTTCCAAAAATCGATTAATTATGTATAATTATAACAAGCACTAATACATTCTTTGATTTTTGGTGCGTCTGTATACATTTTAGAAAAATCCAATGACAAAATTGATGTTCCTCACTTTCGTCATTGTATTTTTGTTGGCGGTTGTTAAGCTCTTAGTGCAATAACTATATAATAAATAATAAATAAATTAAATGTTACCTTATATCGGTCAACGATTAGCAGCTCCCGTTTCAAGATACTGTACTAAAATGGGTCCAGGGTGTTCCACGAAAATTGGTAATTGAATTGAAATGACAACAATAAAATTGGTTGATAATAATTTCTCCTAAAACTCAACAACACCAATCGTCCGTTATGATGAATGAATATAGCAGCTCAACTCGTGAGAAAGCCGAGAACGAAACTGCATCTCTACTATATTACTGCGCAGTAGATAATGAGTTGGCAGAAATACACGAGTTGGGTCGTATATTCCAGTAGACAGATAGCAGTCATACAGTAGCGTCACGTGTCGCTTGTTTCGCTTTCACAATCTGCTCAGTAGTTAGTAAGGCTTCCCGTAGCTACCGGGCAGGGTTAGTGCTGGTTGGGTTATCTATCAGTTTTGTGTGCATCTTGAGTGCAGTGCCCCATATTATGGACATGTAATTAAGGATAGGGCTTACATCTGCGTTCATAATTTTTAACCTATTGTCTACACTAATTGTCTACACATTTTTCTTTGGCTTTTCAAAATCTGCAGATGGATTTATGGGGCCTACGGATTTTATTTTGTTAATATGAGCAGAGTTGCCAATGAATTGACCATTCTTTCGAAGAAATCGAATATCCGCTCATATTTTACAGCTCTTATTGGCCCCATTTTAATTCCATACCCTTGGAGTGCTTTCAACTGCTTTCGAGTTAATTTATTGCCGCTTAAAGATTTTGATGTCATGTTAATCAACAAATCATTCGAAAATTGCCAAGGAGTAGCAAACCCGATTAGCATTACAAGTAGAGCAAGCAAACAAACCAGGACTGAGAGTATAGACATTATAAATATTTCAATTTCGTGTAGCCGGATGGAGCAGAAACTTCCGATTAGCACTGATGAGGACAATATGATGATGAAGATCGGTAGATATTGTGGAATGAAGCTTTCGTTGAATATTTTGTTCAATATCCACAGTTTTTTGTAGGCCAGAATTTGGTTATTTAGGTTTCTGTCCTTGTACCTGCAAATTATCATAATTGTCATTTAAAACTTAGGCAATTATTTTTACTTCGGTCCAGAGCCTAAAGTAATTTGATCAGCTTACTTTGCACAAAGGGCAATTTATAATTATTTGACTCTAACCGCTGCGAATTTTAAATGAAAATTTTACTTGACGTATTGTAGAGAATTGTAATTCCGGAGAATGTAGAGTAGTATCCAAGTATATACATTGGTCCATGCATAACCACCACACATCTGTGTGCCAAACTGAATCAGCAGAAGAAGAGATTTGACAAATCTGTTGTCATAATATTGAGACACGAGATATGACAATTGATGTCGCCCTTCAGTTACGGTCCCTATTGTTAGGGTGACGAAGGCAACTGCACTCAAATACGGAACGAGAATTTTGGATATCATTGCTTCCAGTTTGCTTGACTTTTGGCTGTTACAATTGTCTAGAACATAAAACAATTATGATGATTACAGTCTTATTATGTTTAGCGATACAGATAGGCTTAATTAATATCAATCGTCGCGTAATCCCGGCAAAGATCCCGCTTATTCTCTTATCGTATTACATTCATTCTCTCTAATATTTCATCATTTTTAAATATTTCGGGAGCACTTCAGGTCAGGTTAAATACAAGGCCGGACGCAGGAAAAAAAATTGGGAGGGGCCCAAAATATGGGGTTTAAAAACATAAAAAAATCGCGCACAGCGGTACATTTTATCACTATTTTTGACCCATTTTACAGTAGGGAGTTGATTTTATCTCCAAATTAATGCGCGGTGCGCCAAATTTTTGTTTGAGGCGAGTTAAAGACTTAAAACATACAGATTTAACAAACTGGCGCGCAACGCCAAATGTTTTGGTAGAGTTTGCCCATGGGGGGCCGGGCCTTGGTTAAATATATCAATATGCTTCTTATCATGTTGACTAATACCTTTCCCACTACCTCCTATGTCGGTCATAACTCGATAAAAAATGGATGGAAATGGAAGAAGCTGATTAATTCCGGTTATAGCAGAGCGTCACAGATTTGAGTTATTTTCAAAAATTGCTTCTGGAATGATATCAGATTTTTTTTCGAAAAAATATTTGAATTTTAAGGTTTCGGTAAAGTACCAATTTTAAAAATTTGCAACCAATTATATAATTAAATATAATTAATAAATATGTCCGCGCTTTTATTACATCCGTAATAAATAGTCAGCGGTTGAAAGACGTTAATTTGAAGAGTAAATATTAGAAACACCCTCAATTGCTTACCTTTACTGGTTACACAAATTGATTGGAGACAATTCAACATTGTGCTCAATTCTTCCATTTTAAATAGAACAGTCGTTAGGAAAAGGATGCCTGAAAGATAGCCTATGATCCAAACGAAAAGAAATACAATTCCTTTGCCGACTTGATTACTATTTGCTATTTCTCCATGCAGTTGGAATATTTCGTAAAATAAAAGAAGGACGAAGATTGGAAGGAGAGATTTGATCGTGTTCTGGGATCCAGACACAGAAAATGTACTTCTGGAATTGTCCCAAGATAAGGGAACTAGTCCGGTCCGGCGACCCACGTTGATGTAGTACCCAATCCAAGCGAAATTATCTTCCCCGTTTAAAAATTCTGAACTTGTGTTGGTAATTGCATTTGCCAGTTTTATCAATTTTGGTAACAAAGAATTGAATATCGAAGTGTCTGAAATTTTAATAATTCGTATTTTCCAAAGAAAGAACATTCTGAAAATTGTCCTTGTGCGCTTTACGTCCATCTTGTACCTTTCAGCATGAGAGTTTAGAATTAATTTGGTTTAAGGATTCTTCTACACTGTGGATTCACGTCAGATATCGAATAATGTGCAGTGTATCTGACCCCGTATTATATAGTAAATAGCTCCTATAATCTTTACGGTTTTAATTTTGTGCGATGTTCTAGGCTTTATCACAAAAGAGTTCATAAATAATGTTTATTACCCCTCAAGTAAATTATATTACTACACAGTTAGGTATTGTAAATCTTCGTGCCCGCCTTCACATATAACGATTATAATATTCCATTCTTGTATAATACTGATCTGACGCGGTTACCCTAATTGTCATTCTGATAAGTGTGTTATACTATTAACAGGCTTCGATATGTCTCTACTTCTGCGGATTATACTGCTGAATTATGTATGTTATAAAAGGTCACCTATAGTAAATTATCAACAACTTGGTTTAGTAATGCTCTCCATCTCCTACATAAGGTAAATTTTATTCATATCGGTTAAACCTTTAGTATTATTTCCCATTAGAATAATATAAATATTAATTTTGCTGACCACAACTGCCAGCCAATACGAGATATTTATGTAACATTAACATTTAAAGGTGTTCTTGGATTGAGCATCACCCATAAGAGATATTAGCGAGAGTTTATAAATATTATATTATCATTATTCCGTGTTATGTCTCAAGTTGTCGACCCCGTTGCCGTTAGGTTTAGGTTACATATTTGCTCGTAGTGCTTTTCTACAGAGAAAATAAACCATGGCCAACTCGGATATAATGAAAATATCGGAGCCAATATTAAATTATTTCCACGCTGCCCCACATGATACATTCCTTTTTGGTCAAATCTCACATTGCCACGTAAGTCGAAGTTAAGTTAGCATTGTGAGAAAATTTTAGTTGTCTTTGCATTGAAATCTGTTAACAATTCAAAATAGTGGAGACATACAAATGTTACAAACTAGGGTAACAGAACAATTTACCCCGCAGTGACCCCTGAACCGATTTGCACCATTTACGAGCTCATCCTAGCATAATACTCATGCTATCAAAATCTTCAATCAGATTTCAAAAAAGTTGACCCGTTTAAAAGTTATAGTAGTTGTACAGGATGTCTACCCAGACACAAAATTCTTACACATAAATGTATCTACGCTACACTCCGATACATTAATAAACGGGAGCAAACGAATGTCCTCATGTATCGTCTTAATCAAAAAATTAATAAATCGGAGGTGGGGATGCTGATTTTGTTGATGAAAATAGTTTAGATGACATATTAGAGACATTTAGTACTAAATTCTCACTAAATATGACATTGGCCCACGTTGGGGTAAATTGAAATTCATATTTTAATTCCTTACATCAACACCTTTAAAACGATATGACATATATGCCATATGTTTCTATTTAAAACATAAGTGGGCGTGGCCAGAACTCCATGGGGTTTGGCCGATTTGGCTCAAAAATATCTCGGATGGTACTTTTTACCTCCTCTTTCGACTTCTGGAAACAGAATTGAAAAAAGTTGACGCGTTCTAAAGTTATTGTGTGGACACACACACATCCGGACCGACAGCATTGCTCTTCTGAATATGCATCTGAGGAGACATAATACTATATTATTTTACATATCACTGCCTACTCTGATAAGTATAAAATATCGTAATATATATAGGTACTGGCTTCGATATTTATCTAACTCCACTGGGCAGTCAAGTATATTGTGATGCCGCGATGGAGAGGCTATGTGTAATTTAGCGTTATTTCGTGTATTACGAATGGTGGATTGTATAACGTAAGCAAAACGTTAATCTAGGTCATG
>JAQFYC010007492.1:0-10400 GCA_034694165.1 Tomocerus mixtus
TCGGAAAAGACAAAAAGTCAAAGAAAATGTAGCATAATACTCATAAAAGTATTTAAATAGTAATTTTTACTCCAAGCTCGCTTATGGATGAAAACCTCTAACAAATACAATTTTGTACTTATAAAGTAAATATTACTAATCTTTGGTTGCATGATAATTACTTAGCACGAAGTAGCTCTACCGTCACCGCCAACAATACGTTATATTCTTATTACTACAATAAAAACATAAAAACGTTTTGTTCGTCTACTCTACTCAACTCCATGAAATTTAGAAAGTAACTTACTAATATTCCAAGAAATGAAGTACCGAGAATAAACACAGATATTTCTGTTATGCTTATTTACTCGTATTTGTGTAGGATAGACAAGCTTGACTTTTTATTGTATAAGTATAGATGTACATTGGTCAGTCTCTATTCTGTACCTCAATTATTTGTGCTCCAGGCATATCTAGGTTACAAATCTAGCTAAAAATACTTTAAATACAATGTTTGAACATTGAAAGTCAAGCATGAGTAAATAAGGACAAAGCTATTGCTTAAATTAATCCTACTAATTATTATATTCCATGAATTTGTCACTTCATTTCATTTTCATTTCTATAAATACGAATCTTGGAATAAAACTATTCTCATTTCTTATTACCAGTAAGAGGTAACTATTAGTTATAGTCCTTGTGTGCAAGATAGCAGGATGCATTAAACCGTATGGAAGAGTGTTCTTAATTTAAACAACTCTGGTTATAAAGGTTTTAATGGTTGCACTAAATATTCCAGGAAGTCAAAAATTGTCTATGCACTTTAAGACAAATTGACAAAAGCAGCATAACAACCTATTTGAAAGGGAAATGCATTAAAGCAAGGGAACTATGTCTGATCGATGCACATACATTTTTATTTTATCATCATCATCGTTTACGTATGATTTGTTAACTAGTTTCTGTCCTACTACAGTACAGGATTCACTGCATCTCCAAAGAACATAGCAGAACAGAATACAGACTGCAGACACAATATAGCTTATTATGCTGAGTAATTTTGTGATAAAATTTTTAGTTTATGACAGAATAGACTATAAACACCATAAAGCTATAAATATAATTGCATGACATAAAGTATATCGCCACTTTCGTTGAGAATTGACAGTTAAATGGGCACACTAACTATATTATACGTTCAACATACAATATCCTATACATACTATCCAGCATACAAACTTTGTAATTTAATTTAATATTGTTACTGTTACCTTTACCATATTTACTCTTTATGTATCCGTTTACAACCGTAGCCGTAGTGCTTTTAATTCCATGTCCCTACCTAAAATCAACTTAATCTTTTAAGACATATCTGTCTATAGACTTTTTATATGCATGTCTTAAGTATATGAATCCTTTCGTTTATGCGTGAATGTGAGACGTTAATAAAATTGAGAGAGACACTATCTTTGCTGCACACACATAAACTTGCACTTGGTTTGCTTGGAATTTATTTATGCCCTTTAGCTTTAGCTCATCGTCATTACATTGCATTTACCATTTACATTGCATTCACTTCACTTTACCATAGCTTAGCATACCAAGAAGACATAATGAAATGCAAGGCAAGGGAGGAAGAAGAAGAACGTTCCAGAGGATGGAGTATAATAGAATAGAAAAAGAGCCATGTAAATAAGTCAAGGCAGGGCAGGAGTACCCAACCCAGGCCAAAGTCAAGGAAAAGGGCCTTGTTTGGCATGGAGAAGCCACAGGACTAACAGAGCACATAAATTCTACCGGTACTTTTCCACAGAGTTCTTTAATGTTCCATTGTATGTATATAGATAGTAGATACCAAGTAGATATTACTATAACTGGGTTTGTTATGTATTTATGTAGAAATAGATGTGAAATACGCAGAGTACGCATTATGCTTCACGCATGGCATACGCAATATACTATTCTATGTAAAAAGAGATGATGAGAGAAGTGCGTAGTTGTCATGCCATGCCATACCATGGCCATGCTAGTAACAAGTACGCACTATTGCATAATATAAGATCACGTAGAGCAGGCCCGTTTTACGCAGAAAAAAGGCTTAGAAGGAAAATAGGGTAAATTTCCCCCTGTATTGCTACAGATATCTGCTATGTACTTGTAGATCTTCTTTCTACTGATATAGATACGCACAGCGCAAACACAACGCACATTTTCCCTTCATTGCTTCGTTTCTCTCTTCTATATTGTATTTGTGTAGCAGTAGCATAGCAAGTCGCATGGTTTGTATGGCAATGGAGTTGGAGCCGGCTTGACTTTACTGCACTCGTAAAAAACGTGGGAGGATGGATAGATATGGATGAATCTATCTCTTTACTCTTTACTATCGAGTTCCATGTAGTAAGTTGCATTGCAATGCCTTTGCCTTGCCTAGGGCAGGCCAAGCCAGGACTATGAGAATGGTAAAAATAAAATTCAGTGAGCTTCATTTAAGTGTGTATGTACATATATTTCTTCATTACTTTCGCTTTGCATCCAGAATACAAAAATACAAACACAAATGTAATGTGATGTACTCAACTGATACACTTACACTATCCAGTCCACAATGATACTATCTTTATATGTAGATAGATGTAAACAACTAGATTTCAAAACGGAAACATACAAAATATACTACAGAATGTGATGAAATATTCTGTAAAAATACATTCATGTTATACATTTGTAAATAAAAAGATTCTTCCTTTACGAACATAAAGAATTTAGTGACAAACAGATACAATAACAATACACCGGACCATACCAGTATTTCCGTATTTCCTGGACAGATTTAATACTAAATATTTCATATGGGTATAATAATGTAATATTTTTATTTGGACACTTATAAGTATAAGGCAGTCTTGCTATTTTGGGTTGCTTTACTAATACAGATAATATGAAGAATTGTTGGAATTCGAGTTACTTTCCATGAAGGAAAGATTGAGATAGTGTATAGATAGCTACAATAGTTTACTTCTTTTTTACAATATGTATGTAACATTAGTGGTGTTTCCTACAGAATTCCGCATACAAGAAAGATCACATAGAATTGAAGCAAGTTTGCAAGTCTTAATATAGAAGCAAAAAAGTAAAAGACGGAAACATTACTGGAATGGACGGAACTTTCCTCCCTACCCGGGATTCCCGATTTTTTTGCCGTTCGGAGAAGGTAAGTTGTAAGTTTGTAAGGAAGGGAAGGAAGTAAGATAGGAAAGAGAGCTGTCTACTTCTACAGTATACAAAGATACCTACCTACTACATGTATGGATATGGATGCACTATACATATACTACTTAATATCCCAATATATGGGATGCAGGAATGGGAATGTCAATGCCAACGGAACAAATGGAGAAACTGGGAGAATGTTATGTCGGGTCATGAATGATAATCGAAATAAGTTTCGCTTCCTCGAAATGGCTTCGTTGGCAGTTTCGTGAAAGAGAAATAGCGACAATACAAGCTCAAGAAATGGGACTGGAATGACTGGATGTGTGTACATTGAACATTACATAACCAACATTGTCAAACTAGTCAACAACAATTGGAATTACATATACTTCACGAATTACATTGTTTTATTTAGCTCGAAAAGTTTTTCTCTTTTTAGGATGTCTAAGTAGAATTAGTATACATAGCACTTTTAAGCATTCACTCTACTACCAATGGATTAACCACAGAAATAGACACAAAAATAATTTATATTTTCGCAAATGAAAATATGCCAAAGCAGCTTTTCGGAAAAAGAATCTACAACTTGTACCAGAAGTAATAAATAATTCATCCATTAATAAATATTTGCTGTAATTGTAGTTAACAATATGTTTTACGTTTACGGTATAAAAACAGTTTTGTTTTTGTGCTTAAATGTACTAAGGTAGAATGTATTACTAAATATTTCAATCTTAAAATCTGTATATTTATGTACATACATAGAAATATGGACCATGGATGCCCGAAATACTCTTAACACATTACTTAAGCTTTATTTATGAAAAAAAGATAAGCCCAAATCAAAGACGTCCACAAACATCTCACATACGTATTGGGATTTTATATGAAATCTTTCCTATAAGAAAACATCATCCTTAAAAGTTTTCTTTGTGCTACAAATAAACTTTTAAGACTTTCCGACAATTACCTCGCGAGGTGACCATTTCGCAACACTGACTCTATTTACAAGAAGAAGCGTCGTACTCTCGCACTTCTAGACCTTTTCATTGTTATTGCTTTGCAGTTTCTCAAGTACAGCGTTTCCTTTTCCTTCCTCCTACATATTATACTTACCTATTATTTTATATACATACAAAGTGGGATAGCTTGATAAAAGTTTACAATATTATCATGTATTATGTATATAAGTATGTACATATATAGAGATTGACGATTGGCATGTTTTTTTCTCTGTACAATGTGCACTATACATTCTGCTAATATTATATATATGCATGGCAAAAAAGAGTCGACACTTCGACACAGGCAAGGCAGATGTTTCTTCAGAGAAATGTTTCCTGTCTTGTCTTATAGTATTTTAGTCAAGCCAAATCATGTCAGTGCGTAAAACTTGAATGCGTATAATATTTCTTTCGGGAATTACTTTGTCCGTTCCATTCTACTTGCTCTCTAAATCCTAGCGATAAGTTCAAATACGACGGAGACGGAATCATTATTATGATACGAATAAATGTAAACAAAGAATGTTTAGCGATCTATTTCACTCAGGCGCTACAGGACACTTGAAAGTCATGCTGCATGCTGATAGTACAACTTTCTGTTGTACTGTACATAGTAAACTATAGTAAATAAATAATTGTATATTATTGTTTTTTTTGCAAACACTAGTTTCTGTGATGTGTGTCTGTTGCTAAAGATAGTAAGTTCAAATATGGATACCTATATGAGTACAAAGCACTCTTTCAGCTTTCGACGCTACATTTGCATCGTATTGTTGTACTACTGTAAAGCATGGAGTTATAAATATAAAGACAATTTTTCATTAACAAGCTATTATTAATATTATAAGTTCAATTTAAATACCCAAAATTCTGAAATAATGAGTTTAAAGTATTTACATTAGAAAAGTATATCAATAGTAGGTAGCAAATTGGTAGTTTCTGCGGTTAACGAACGAATAAGTGTACCACATTTTGTATAGTAGTGTTAGTTAACAGTTTGCAAAAGAAACCCCAAAAAATGAACTACTAAACTTTGTGTGATAAATATAAAACTCAGCGTTGGAAATAAATTCCCGAAAACATTTTTCGTACCCATGAGAATTTCGTTCTTTAGCTCAGAGTTCTAGAACTCGAACAATACTATGGGAAATGCGTTTTTCATTTCATCCCTAAACTCTAAACGCAAACGACTTGGCTGCGAGCTGACTCTGGACGAGATATTTATTTCGCACTGCTACTGTTACATCTACACGTTTCTATTACAATGCAATGGCTATTCCGTAAGCAAGATAGCGATAACTACAAGACCATGGACTGAACTGAACGCGATATAATAATGGAACTACGCATTTTATTTATTTTGCTACACATCTGCCGTTTCGTGTGTCTCTTACGATATATCTTAACTATTTATCCATCTACTATTAAATCCATATATGAAGCAACATGCAGTAATAATATAAATTCAGTATAGTTTATGAATGCCACAACCTGAACGCTGTACGACCGGACCGGGCGGCTTTTCTCACATTATTAGACTGTAGAGAATATTAAACATCTGCCATTCCAGGCCAGGCCAGGCCAAGCAAAGCCAAACCAAGTTCGGCGGGACAAACCCTCCGATTTTTTGCAATTTCGATTCCCTGCGTGTCACATACGTATACAGCGCTACTGTAAGTATTTGTGTAGGTATGGAAAGGATGGATTACAGAAAAAGAAAACTGCAAAGGGATCATGTAAAAGAAAAATGCGTATTTGCTCATACACGAACAAAAACAAGATAACTAAACTTCTGTTCGGTTTTTTACGCTTATCTGCTACCCTATCATATTTACTTGCTTGCTATTGTACTTGCTACGCATACAGTTTGTTTGTACTATATATACTCCCTAAGATTATGCATAGTAAAAAATAATGGACTCTGCATTTGGTGTACATGACGAATTGTAATCTTAATGCTACTATAAGTCGGACAATCAATTTATGTATCTAAGCGAAGAAAATGTATCCGAATTTCCATCTTTAGGGATAAAGGCCCCAAAAATGCGAATTTGGGTTATAATTTTGAGAAAAGTTTACGAATTTTGTTGTTAACTGACTACTAATCATAAATAGAACACCTAGTTCAACTTTTCTGCACACAATATTGTGTAGATGTAGATACATTGTTGTTTAGTCTTTTATACCATTATTATGCATGTGCAAATAAACTTGGAATGAGTTAAGACAGGTTACTAGAGGCGAAAGGACTGGAACCAGGAAAAGTCTGAAAAAATGATGATCCCTTGAAATAATTTCAAGGGATCATTTTGCAGATACTAAGAAAATGAAGATAGCGTGAAAATCTTCACCAACTACTGTGATTAGTATTCTTCATCCAGAATTCAAAGAATCGTTCTACGTTGTTCCCTTTTTATGTCAGGTATAATATTTCCGCCGCACTGACATAGGTAAAATCATATTAAGGTCAGGATTACGAAATCATTGTTTGTACAAAATAAGAACAAACCTCAAATGCTAAATCCAATCCAGAGGCAAAATGAAGTACACATAAAAATGTACACTGACTATAACTAAGCCTTTCTATTCTAGATAACGACTTGTTTTCGTAACCTATAATACTATTTCGCTTCAAATTGTGAAAGTATATCATTAACTACTAGCTGAAGTATTAGTCATCACTTCATCCAATATTCACATGAGAAGAGGACGAGTCATCACGTGCCTGTTCTCAAAATTTCTAATCCGAGCGAAGTACCTATTTATTTACGGCCGAATAAATAGGATATAGAGTGAAAGAGATGTTTGCAGTTGCAAAATTTCCCCTCCCTGTCCTCTGGGAAGGAAAAACTAATTTCACACACCCCAAACAAAAGCTATTGCGTATTCTAAGTAAGTGCGAATTTGCCAATTCTCAGGAGCTGAAAGCTGAAACTGAAAGGAACGCAGGTTTTCGATTTGAAGCAGATGAGAATACCAATAAAATACAACTAAGTCGCACTTACTCACCCTCCGATCCTAACCAAACATTACAATGCTGCTTTTATGCATTAACTCACACTTCCCTAATAGGAATGATCTAATAGTAGATCGAAATAGAATCAGGGTTGCCAGATTTCATGGGATACAAATTAGTACACATGTAAGCTAACTTTAAAAGGTTTACCACAAAAAACCACTTTCCATATAGTATTTTTGATTCTTCGGTGCATTTTTCTTGAAAAAATTTGTAAACGGGGAACAATGTTTTAGAAAAAACTGTCTGGGAACTAAAAATCTGGTTGTGCTGTCAAAGGAGGACGGAATTTAACCGATTGGGACGTGAGGTGCCAAAACCGGGAAGTCTGGTAGCCTTGAAATGCAAATAGTATATTTTATATCTGCTTACTACCTAGCTAACTTAATAAATGGTTACGACTCTGCCGAAAACCGAATTACTATGTATTATATAGCTCTGTGAGAATCTCCCCAAGTGTAAGTGACGCATACTATTACATTAGCTGGGCCCTTAAGTAGCGAATGATGAAAATAAAATGAACTCCTCGGAGAAATACAGAAATAATACATAAAACCGAAAAGCGAGTCAATATAACATACCTTATCGTCACTAGTATCATCTTCTTGCTCTATCCAATCTTTGAATGAATCGTCTTTGGTTTCATTATTGCTGCTATCACCGTAGATGGATGCTAAAGAGTTTTCCTTCTCCTTCGGAAATAATCCATGATCATGATCAAGATCACCATCTTCCTTCGGATTCGGATCCTCCTGATTTTTATCACTCCACAGAGACGATTGTTCTTTAGAAATCAAAGGCCATAAACATAAACCAAGATCTGCTTGGCTACTGTTGCAACTTTCGGTGAAACTTTTTGTTTCGCCAACATCAACATCAACACCAGCTTTTCCAGGACTATTCCAATCCAAAGAAACATTACTGGATATTTCGGGGTCCTCGAAAGAATTTTGCAACTCCAGTAATTCTTGCCAGTCAAATACCTCTCTCAAAATTGAATCAGCTGTAAACTGAAAATTCTTGTTGATTTTCTCATCTTCTTTTTCTGGTAGAAATTGACACTTGCTTAATTGATGTGAACTCCTTTTCCGAGCAGCTTTGGCTTTTTTGGCATCTTTTTTATTGTTTTGCTTTTGATGTTGGTCCTTTTGTGTCACTAGTTTCGTTACACTTACATGTGGTGTGGGGATTAAGTCGAATTCCTTTAGCGCTTCCTCAATGAGCTCAATATCAGCTCCAGATAGAGATAGTTCATCTTTCAAAATTGCTGTTTGCGTTTTCTTTTTTGTTTTAAAGGCTTTATCATTGCTACATGAAGATTTTCTACTACCTACTTTCGGCATTGTTAATTAGTGTTGTTGTTATTGTTTGCAGAGGCAAGCGTCTCTAGGTAGGTACTCTATTACGATTTTGAGGATGTTGGCTGCAGAAGCGGCAGGTGCCTTAAACCTTTAATAGTAAATAGTAAAAGAAGTTTGTAAACAATTTTTTCAAAGAAAGCTTTCGTAATAAAGTAGGTTTATTTTGTTGTTACCTCTACGGATACAAGTATGTAAAATTACAACTACCATTTACAATTTGCAATTTACATCTTACATGTGCGTGCAATAAGCATACCCTTTAAACTACGATGTCGATGTCTAATAATGATCTAGGACAGAGGTAGTATATACGCTGCCTGAAATTCACTAAACCTCTACCTTTTCTCCGAAATTGGGTAATTAAATTAACGAAGCACGAAGATATGGCAGAGACAAGTTCTGGTATACGTACTACCATATAATGTGTCTGGTCTGGCTGTTAGCGTTTGCATTGAATATCCGGAAATTGCAACATTGAAATTGAAAATACAATCTACAAAAGCGAATAATCACAGGATAATTAAGACAAATCGTCAAAAATGCATAAAAATGGGTAACGCAGCTGGTTAGCATTGTAAACCCGAATTTTGGCAGGCTTTTCTGGTGAAGGCGTATTTAAGAAGTACATATACATAGAGAAAGTAAGAGAAATATGGCACGCATAAATCCGATGGTAGCAGATACATGAAAGTCCCTGTATGTATTTGGCATTCTATTTACTACTTCGGAGTTTTCATACAAACGCTAACATGTGTACGTGCAGATTGTAGATCAAAATTTAGAAAAGCTTTGCGAAATGGTTACGCAGTAGTGGAGATGTAGTAATATTGCAGGACATGTGCTTAAGTTTTTTATGACCAAACCAATCCTATTCATTCTGTAGACTGTAAGGTTAGGCTAACTTATGTGCACACATATAAGTATGTTGTTTAACTATTTTCTTACTTATAAGACTTGCCTGCAAATGTTTAGTTAGATAGACTTAGACGTGAGCTAGAACGTATCCGAGGTTTAAGGATCGCAAATGCGTAGTAGTTTTAATGACTTAGTGTCGCAATCCCAAAGTATAGTACCCTTCTTCGTCCTCCTTCTCTAGTCTGCGTTTTATGACGGTATTGGAATAGAAATAGCTAGGTATCTTTGTTTTGTCGCCGGTTCACCAACACAAACAACAACCTCTATTTGGTTCTCGGATTCTCTGCAGACAAAGTAATAGAAAACAAATATTGCTGTTTTAATTAGATGCTGCTAGTTTGCATTGCACACATCAAAACTCTTGGGACAAACGCTTCAAAAATAGGTATGGATGTCATCTTATCATCTCGTAATACTTTTATAGGGAGCTAATCTTGCGTAAAACACAATAATACTAATCTATCTTATAACAGACTGATTTAAAAACGATAATTTTTCACAAACTCGCACGTAAGAATAAAAGTTAAGTACATATATACAAGAATAGTTTGCAAATTGTAGCTTATTGTAGCTTATGAATTAAATATATCCGGGTCTATACAATACCAAATTAGCTGTTGTAATGTTGCAAAATACTTTGTTGTCATTTTTTCGTCCGTATTGTATGCATACAGCTACAAGGGTACTTAAGTATGTACCAATTAGCATTAGCATCACGCAACGCTTCATTAAAGGCATCCTGTTCTGTTGATTCATATAATTTTAGATGTAAAGGTTCGCAGAATACCAAAACTTTCTAGTAAAGTAGTTCCTACTACTAAGTATATTCTAAAAGGGAGTAGTACCAAGTTTTGGTACCTTTGAATTTCGAAATGAGGTTGAGCCTACACTTATACATTGCCACACCACTTC